>SJYO01012962.1:1241735-1382130 GCA_006410555.1 Capra ibex | reverse complement strand
ATCAACCGTTTCATTACAGAGACGAAAACTTATACGATAGATCCAACCAGTATTGAAAAGAAGGTTCCTCATTCGCAGAAAATTAAAGTACCGACGTCAGTGGTAGACGTCACTAAAACCTCGGGGTTTTTTATTTCAGACCACGACAAAGGTGACAAAGGGACAGATAAAGGGTACTTCACTACCCTGGTCTACGGTACTAGAAGCAAAAGACTTACAACTCGAAATTCGGTTGAAAAAGTGAGAGGAGAAAGTGAAAGTAGTTCTCCGAGAAATCAAGAAGAAGTGAAAGACGGAATTCCCACCACAGTAGACGTATATACTCCACTAACTATAAAGAGGGTTGTTAGAACTAAGGTCGAACACACAAAGAAGGTCGGGTCGCAAAGAGTACTACCTGAGACGTATATTCAATTTATTCGTCCCACTGTTATATGTCGGAACTGCATGAGGAAAAGGATAAACCTTGGTCAGACAACAAGGTACAGGTCAAGATTGACAACGAAGGACTGGACGTATGTCTAAAGAGTTCTCCGTCCAATCCACCAGACCATACGGGTAGAGAAAGTCTTAAAAGGTGTCAAATAACACTAGGTGTGTCACTTTCCGAAACCGTATCAGTTATTTCGTCTTTATCTACAAAAAGACCTTGAGAGAACGAAAAAGGTACTAGATCGTCTACAACCGTTAAACTAGAGACCAAGGAGACGGAAAAGATTTTGGTCGAACTTGTAGTCCCTCAAGTGCCAAGTGCATAACGACTTCGGACCGAACCTCTGTTGATTGTACCAAATGAATGCCATAAAGTAAATTAATAAGAAGTGTGGGATTCGACACTTACGGTAGAGATAAAATGTGTATTTGTTAGATTCAAACTCTCCGACTTGTTGAAAAGAGTTTAAGTGAATTGGTCTTAATTGATCTTGTAAAATCCATGAATCATTTAACGAGAGTGCACAGTCGGAGAAGATAGGGTTTATCCTCTAGATGTCTTACGTAACGACTCGATCACAAATTCAGGTCAGGGGTGTTGACTCTCTCCATACTAATCATAGGGGCAAAGTGTTCACACATTTGACTCACGGGTCTCCTATGTTAACTCTAATTTGTCGACCATTTCCTGTCTCAGTGCTGACTGGGGTTCTTCCTGTTGAGACCTCGGTCTTGAGGTTGTGGTGCGACTGGACGTCCAGTCACAGAGGTCGTGACAGTCGTTCCACGAACCTCTTTTACTTCCTTAGCGAGTACTGGTGTCGACATACCCACGGGTAGGGGTGAGGGAGATCTACCTCGCCCGAGCCCCGACCCACAGTCCTCTCTAAAGACACGTGTGTCGAGACACGGTCCACAAAACGTCAGGAGTCGACGAGGACTCAGGAGGGGTCCGACCTGACAAAGGTTCCTTTGTACTTTTCCACAACCTTTAAACCTATATTATACGACTAGGAATAACTGTTCTTTTTTTCATTTGTGAAACGTCAATAGAGAAGACGAGTCTGTAGTAAAGGACGACGAGATCGGAGATTTCTTAACCCAGAATCCCGTCGACCAGTCACCCCGAGGGACCGGAGAACATGATTGGGCCTCCCAATACTGAGTCCCGAACCAGATTAGGCTCAGAGACGAAAGACGTAGTAAGTACATAGTGGTCCAATAACCGTGAAGTCGACTTTATGCTTTGTAAAGTAGACTAAAACCGAACACCCAGAAGAGAGATTACGTGGGATTACAGTCGAGCCGAGAAGTTAACTTGATTCTGCTATAAACAAGCAACGTAGGATCCAACGATGAATCGTAGTACCGCATCACCGAATGTTCACACCTACGACCACGGACCGAAGAACCCAAGTTTCGGACGACGGGGACACTATCGAACAGGTTCAATAAATTTGGGAATCGCGGAGTAATTTATCATGAATATAACGTTCTAGAGTCATTCTAGTATGTAATTTTCACGATTTCTTGTCATGACGTTTAGTGTAATGGAATATTCGTAAGACTAGCTTACCCTATCATGACTCCTGCATACCTCCTTATATTAATTATGTCTTTTATTAAGGAATTATATTAAGGAATTCTAAACCAGTTATAATTAACTTCTAGAGAACACACTCTGTAGTACGCCTAGTTTTTTCAAACAGACACGAGACTTCCTACAACGTTAAAAATTCTTTCTATTGAAGAGTAACACAAACTCTAAGTGTACGGACTTTTCTTGATCCGAAATACTTTTATGTTCCTTCCCTCTTTCCTCAACGAAGCACAACCATGCCACTCCTTCCGTAGTACTCCGTCCTACCCCCGTCAAGGGTGACTACCATAAGTCCGAAACCACCTCCTCTGGTGACCGTCTCCTTTGGTGCACTCGTTTTCGTACTCCGTTAGACAAAAGTCCCCCACTCGGTAAGACTATCCGCAGGACTCCCTCTCAGTGCTTTCGGTGAACGTACTTCTTTTTTTGACGCCGGGACCCCTCAATTTCCGCGGCCCGTGTGTACCCCAAGCCCACACTGACCGGGCCAGGGGCGACTCCCGAGGTCTCGGGAGAGGGGTAGAGACGAGGGAGAGAGGAGCGGAAAGAGGTAACGGGCCTCAAAAAGAAGAACGAGTAGAGGGGGGGCGGGTGGGGGGGTGGACTGGTGGGGGAGGGGGTCGGTTGGGGCCAGGTAGGTAGTGAAATCGAACGAAAAGTCGAACTACATTAGAACCAAAATAGACAAACCTAGGAAGGTCGAAGTTGTCGACTACGGTTGGCGAGTTGAAGGCCCGTCGATTATAAGGGTACGGGACCCCCTCAGACGAACCAGTGGGCTAGAAAAGGGTAGTCCTGCTCCGGATCCGGGGACGGTCGGGTGTCTGACTAACGAGACCCAGTCCACGACGGGAGACAGGGGAGCCGACACTGATCTGCAACCGTCCTAGAACACTATACTTTACGTCGGAGGAGTTGTGGGTCCCGTCAAAGGGAACCTTGACTGCGCCCGGACTGTTTTACGACTCCGAACGAGACCGATTGCGCGAGCCCTTTCAACAGTCCGGATGTCTAGCGGTGAACTTCTTCGGCGCCTCGTCACGCCGAACTTCCGCACTCTTACCCATCGTAGCGACTTCTTTATCGGAATGTCTCACATCTGTCGAGAGCCCCTTGCCGATGCAAATTACTCGCTCTCCTCCGGCTCGAAACGTTCGGACCCGACGCCACCACCCTTTTCTGTCGGGACGAGGACTAGTCCCGGCGCGGTCGAAAGAGACGTCGACGGAGCTCCCAGCTCCTTGCGCCCGACCCGGTTATTCCCCGCCCTCTTCCTTCCTTCGACCGTTTAGATAAAGAACGGGAAGCAGGAGTAGTTCCTGTCAACGCTCTTTATCAAAGCGGCCGAAACACCTCTGTTGACCTCCCTGACTCGGTGGTCGACACAAACGAGGCTTCGACACCGGTCGTGTCGTCGTGTAGGGGTACAAAAACGAGAGAGAGTAAAGGAGATAATGTCGGAAAAGTGAAATAAAAAATTTTCTTTTTATAAATAAATAAACCGACACGGCCCAGAATCGACGCCACACACTGGAGAATCGACCCCGTGAACCCTAAATCCAGAGACTGACTCCTAGCTTGGACCCCGGAGGAACGTAACCCTCCCCCTTCAAAATCTGTGATCCGGTGGTTCCTTCAGGGAGGGACATAAAAACCCAAAGGGGAGGAATAAGGGGTTTCGTAATCCATTATGCAAAAAGGACCCCGAGGTAACAGTTCCCTTGGACCCAACTTTGCGGAAGTAATTTATACAACTACTACCGAGTCGTGTCAACTGAGGGTCTCGATTTATTCAATTTGAGACCAGACCCCAAAGGGTTCCACACCCGGAACCTGGTTGTCATAGTCGTAGTAGATCCCTAAACGATCTTTACGTTTTAAGTAATCTTTAAGAGCCCGAAACGTTTCTCGGAACGCCATGGATGACTTAGTCTTTAAGGTTAACTAAAATTACGTACGAATTCAAACTCTTGGTGACGATATCAGGTTCTCACCCGTTTGAGAACAGAAACTCGGTCGACAAACAAAAACACCTATTTCAAAACAACTTTGTGTCGGTGAGTAACAAAATTATTTTGGATGTCGACGTAAACACGATGTTCCGTCTTGACTCGTCGACTCTGACAGACTTTATAAATGCTACATCGGGAAGTCCTCCACCAAGTGGTTGGGACGAGAGGAAGTCCGGACAGGAAGACAAGGGATCCCACTTAATATAGAAAAGACCTCAACCACCGAAAGAAGGGGTTCGAACAAACACGGTCCCAAGAACCATAACGTCAGGAAATTGACGTCTGAAGGGACCACCGAGTCACCATTTCTTGAGCGGACGGTTCCGTCCTCTGTGTCCAAGTCAGGGACCCAACCCTTCAAGGGGACCTCTTTCCTTTCCGACGAGTGAGGTCACAGGACCGGGCCTCTTCAGGGACCTGTCTCCTCGGGCCGCCCGAAGTCAGGTATCCAGAAATTCTCGACCTGTATTAAATCGTTGATGTGTTGTTGTCTTGTCGAATTGACGTAACGATAGTTGGTCACAGTGTCCCTACGTCGTTTCTTCGTCCCTAAACCCCAAACAGAAGTACTCTTGATTCGACTTAGGAGTCTATACCTCCTTGACTTATATCCCTTTCTGTTGACATAAAACATGCGTCTAACAGATCACACACCTTCCACCCACGGAAATCAGGGGCTTAGCAAGTTCGAGGTGACATGTCTACATTTATGTGCGACTGAAACACGACTTCTTTTACCGATATCTTTCTGTAAGCGTCCCGTCGAGTTCACGATTCCGTGAGTTTTAGACCTCCTCCCCTCAAATCCTCCGTAGATCGGCACAACGACAGTGGACTCATAAAAGAGGTTTAGTGCACTTCTTTTTAGACTGCTTTTAACATCGTTAACATGGTACTTTGGTAGAAATTCTAGTGGAAAGTCCCGTCTATGTTAGTTAGTAGACGGGCTCTGTCGGAAATTGATTTCCAGTTTGTTTAAAAAAGGATCTGTGGGGCCTCTCTTTATAAATTTTTGAGTTTAGTAACAGACGTTACAGTCACCATAACAAAACTCATGAATCCGCGAATGTAGTAAAAAAAGACTTGAATCGTGGTACATTTACCGGTAGAACATGATACAGAGGACGATTCACTCGAAGAAAAAGGACATAAGGTTCAGACTTTTAACATAATTTTATAAGTGAATAGACGTCTAGTTCGGGCGACGGACAGGACACGTAAAGACCACACGACAAAGTCTGGACGAAACGGAGACAAGAGTGATCGAGACTCCCAGAAGAACCCGAAGGAACAGAAGACCGGAGACCAAAGTCGTCGCGTCTCCCGTTAGACTCCACCCCATCCCGGAACATTGAGTCGGTAGTGGGGCTCCCCGAGGGGTACGACGGGTGTCTGGGGCCCGGACAGGACACAGAGGAGTGTCGGGCCCACCGTTGTCTAGAGAAGACTAGTCTAAGGGACAATAAGCGACACCGACGAGTGTGGAAACATGTGTGAATAATTTGAAAGGAACCTAATGAATTAGACTCACGGTGCACAAAAGACGGTTCTGGGCCCCACTATGGGGCAAAACAAACAGTAAATCGAGTAGTTTCGTGTTACGTATAACTTCTATAATATCAGTTTTTCTCTTTTTCCAACATCTTTAGTATCGAAAAGAATAGAAAATAAGGAAAGATTGAAAGTACAATCCTAAACTCTCACAGACAAAGGATGAGTCCGAGTCTGAAAGGACGACAAGAGGGTTGAATTGAAACTTAGCTCCGTTTTGGAGTTTCAAGGTCCCTATTGAGACCTCTACCCTCCCCTACTCTCGGCCCACCTACTCCGGGTCCTGGGAAGTAGCTTCGAAGTGGTCTTATCGAGGGAAAAGTAGACAAGAGGTCCAACTCGAAGAAACATTCTTATTCAAACGTTCAAAGTATTTTCTTAAAGTGACAAATTTTACACACTCTTAGTCACCCAATTCCCTACCTTACAAGGGAGACTTCACATTTAGTAACTAGTCTTTCCCGACTGTGGAATAACTGGTAATGGTTAATTAATCAGTCTTAGTGAAGGGTCATCCCGAAGTCCGACACTCCTAGACCCAATTTAAGCAACCAGGAGTACAAAAGTCTCTGAGTTCCTTCCACTGCACCAGTGTGAGTCCTCTCTTCGACTTTCCTGTCCCCACTCTAGGGGTACACTTCTGCTTTCACAGGATCTGAACAAAACAGGACTGACAATCTTGCCGGTTCGACAACGGTTGCCCCCGACGCAGCTCCCGTCGTTACCAGAGTTCGTCTTCGTCACGGACTACTGACCGTGAACTCGTCAAACAATCCTCCTTTCTCCAACCAACCTCGATTAGCAATAGATTAGTTTGGTCAGTTAGGATTTCGTTTAGTTGAGACTTATAAGCGACCTTCCGGACTACGGTTTTGACTACGAGGTTATGAAACCCATGGACTACCCTTCTTGGCTGAGCAACCTTTTCTGGGACTACGACCCTTTCTGACATCCGTCCTCCTCTTCCCCTACTCTACCTACCGTAGTAGCTCGACTACCTGTACTCAAACTCGTTTGAGACCCTCTACCACATCGTGTCTCTTTGGGCCGGACGACGGCAGACGCCCCGACGTGGCGACTCGTTGTCGTTAGTGACAAGTGCGGACTTTCGACCCTTGGTGGGGTCCGGGACAGAGCCGGGGCGTGGGTCAGGCGGTGGTCGAAGTCTCGAAGAGGAAACCTTACAGAGAGTTACGAACGAAGAGAGGTGCAGTAAACAAAACGGAACCAATGAGAAGAAGGGAAAACAGGGAACCGAATTACAAAGTTGTAACCAATTTTCTGAAGTCTCTTCAGCAGAGATTTAGAAGATCACATTTGGTCGGGGGTAATACGAGAGAATATAAGACATTAAAAGGGAGTCGCGGGAACTGCACTCTGAATCGATATCTAAGTGAACGTCAATGCCTACAATCCTACGCTGACGGAGTCATGAAAGAGAGATCTCACCTTCAAACTGAGGAGACCAATAGGAACACAAGAACCGTGTTTCTTGTCACAAACCGAATATCATCCACGAGTCATTTACAAATAGTTTACCTACCCAATGAAGAGTTGAGGGAGGCCAGATGGGTTCGAAGGCCCGACACAAGACAGCGAAGGAAGAAGACACACAGAGTTTGGGGAGAGGAGGACGAGGAAGGGTGGGAGACATTACATCGACGACATCCAATCCAGGGTAGTAAAGAGTGGACCTCTGACATCGGCGGAGGCACGACCTGAGGGACTAAGACGAGGACGGGGCACGTTCCCGGGGGAAGTGTGGCATCGCCCCCCGAGGAGGGGGGTACGGGAGTCATGCCACGGGTCGGGAAATTGGACCGGCTTCTAGGAAGAACCAAACTGTAGAAGGAGGAGAGGTCGGAACATAGGATCGAAAAGAAGAGACCTGTATTTTGGACTAGAGAGTTAGAAACCGAAGATAAAGAAATGAAACGTGAACTCGTGCCCGACAAAAATTTCAGAGTTTAGCGAGAAAGAAGTAAAGAGGGGGAAGAAAGGGGAGAGCAGAGAAGACAGACAGGTACCGACCGGGAACAAGAAGGAACTCCCAAGAGAACCTACAGGGAAGAAACCCCTTCGAAAAAACCCGAGGTTAGTGGTACGGACCCACAGTGTCAGGAGAGAACCCGAGACTCTTAGGGGACACATAATGGGCAGTGTCGAGACGATGGAACGGAAGGGAACCGGATAAGTGAAGAGAGACAGACAGTGATCTACCATTTCAGCTCTATCGTCCATGGTTCGACCGGAATGTGTGCATAGTTGTGATGGGTCCCGACCCATGCGTCCTTTACGAATTACGTGAGAACAGTTACTTACTTGCCTTCCTTCCGAAACCACTCGTCCTACAACACTCTACTATCTTTGTCTGTTCGACACTACCAATGATTCCGTAGACAAGTAAGTAATAAAAGAGTGGTTTAAAGAGAAAGGATAAAAATGTTCGTCCATGGGTCTGGAACATTGGGAAAAGGAGTTCCCTTCAAACTTCGCCCACGACCAGTCATCTTCAAATGTCTCTCTTCCTTGACTACCTTTGGTTCCCTCCACGAGTAACAAAAATCTTCGGTCTCGAGGAGTTCCTTCAGTACGGCGTACAGACTCTCTCGGTTGTATTTCTCGCTGCAGGAGACCTCCCCACACTCTCTCCTTCCCTCTATCGAAAGGTTTCACCCTTCTTAGGGACTTAGGATTCCCAACTTAAGAGAATACCAGTGCTCTTTTACAGTTCTGGAGTTCCCCTTTCTAGCCTCTCATACACACACTTCACTTGGGCGTCCCTACAGTCGTAGAGGCCTCAGTGACCGGTACTGGAAACCCCCCGGAGTCTGAAACCCCGACACGTCCCTTTAGCTAGTCTAGTTGTTCGTTTTACCGATATAATTTATATAACAATTGTGCCGATTTTTGAAAAAGACAATTACTTCAAGAAAATCCCGAAATTTTAAAAGCATAGGTCGGTGCAAACGGGACCCAAACAACAACAATAACGACGACATACCCCGGAGAGACTATGTTACCCAACGGGATAAAAAAGTTTTCCCTCTTAATGTCCGATCTCGTCAAGTTCGTGTTTTCTTTCCGGTGTCTTATTTCCCTTCTGTTGACCTTTATTTCTGTAAGCTCCGGAAACACTCGACGAAAGATTAATGCACTGAGAACAAACGAAAGTCTATTAATCTGGGTAAACCTGACAAAGTCGTCAAGTGCGTAAATAAGTATTCGTAAATAGAATACAGATGATCGTCTCCGATCTGTGGCCCCTAAGTATCGTCCTATCTTGTCCCCGTACTATGTAAACTCTGGCCCCTATCTATCAAAGCAAGGTTTGGTACAAAAATCTGACCTAAAAGAATGTAACAAGAAACAGATTTCTCGAAGAAAGTCGGTGTTATGTACGAGATCTGGTCCCCGGCAAAGCCGTTTCCCTTACACAAACCACCACGAAAATGAAGACTTGCTAGGATGAAAAGGTATCGACCGTAGTCGCTACCAGTGGCACGATCACTTGAGAAGATTGGACCGAAACGGATGAGGGGAGAGAAGAAAGACACGAAGCTCTCTTCACTCATCCGTGTTCGGAGGTGATCATAGGGAGAAGGAACTTTATTATAGGTAAATAACTTTATCTGAGTTTCCAACCAGTTTCAATGTGACACCTCCTACTGAGTGGGAAGACTATTGATTATCGTAAATAAAGACATCTCTTAACTATTGTTACTAGGTGTTTCCGTATACCTCACCAGATCTACACCTTCAAAGATCTAAAAACTCGTCCGATGAATCGCATGAATTTTGACTACTACAATTGAAACATGTTTGGGACTTTCGACTTGATGGACTAGACCCATCTTTACTAAAGGTCCATTTTAAAGTCAAACCAAATGTAGTCGTAGAAGTTACAGATATTGTTAACCAAACCCCTGAAGGTACCACCCAGTCACCAATTCCGACGTGGGAAAGTTACGTCCCCGGTGCCCAAACTAGGGACCAGTCCTTGATTCTAGGGTACACGGTGTCACACTGATTTTGTATTAAATGTTTTTCTTATTTTTTTAATCGAGTAATGAAATATTAAAATACCCGACATATACAATGATATATGTCGGGTATTGTAAACTTTTCGATTTCACCTAAAATGAAATGAACTTTTAGAGACCGAAGCAGAAACAGGCGTTACAGTTTAACCTTGGGTGTCCACGATTGAGACTTAAAACAACGAGGTATTTCAAAAAAAAAAGGAGGAAAAAATTAAACGAGGAAAGGTTAGTTTACGATACTTTATTTTTGTTTTTGTCGTTTGTTTGTTTATTTATTTGACTTGTTGTTTTCATAGGCCTGACACGGTCACCATACCACGAAAAGTAGACCGTTATTCTTATAAGACATAGTATACTGTATGTATAGTTTATCGTAATTATAACAATATAAATTAATCTGTCATAATACGTCTTAAAGTCCTAGAAATGACTGACCTAAGTAAAAAGAATAATTAAGTGAAATTTTTATCTGAATTATTAGTTTTGTGTTTATTTAACTATAGTATGTACGGACGAAAAAGAATACAGAATATCGTCGTACGAAGACGACGTTACTTTTTGACATCAACGACCATCGTAGTCACAGTCTAATTTTATTGAGTCACGGTATAAGAATAAATACTTAGTGTTCTTATTATATTAAATTTTATAAAGAAAAGGAGACCCCCTTTTTATTACATGACATCGTAATTCGAATTTTCGGGACGAGTTTTAGATTCTCGTGACTAAGTAACGACAGAAAAATTTTTAAAAAGTTCGGATTTGATGTTATTAAGAGGAAATTGACCAGAAGGGTGACCCGTTTATATTGGAGGTTTGCCATATTCTGAGACGTCGAGTAGGAAGGTAAACCTCTGATTGATTTAAACGTATATATGAGAAGTTCCTTCTTCAATGGAACGGAAGGTCCTTTCGGAGTACCACTAAACTTTTACAATAGTAAGTCGGAAATCTTGAGACTTCGGACCGAAGATTGAGGTCCTGGAGATCTATCATGTACGGGACATCGACGATATGGTTCTCGCAGAATTCCTGAGTCGTAATTAGTATATCTAAAATCATAACTTCGAAAACGTAAACAACAGGACAGTGAATCTTCTAAATAGAAGATCGGTCCTTTATAAGCCGTCAGATTCAAAGTTTCCTTCTACTTTCTGCAAAAAGTAAACTCAAACGATGTATGTTCACAGGATTCATCCCAACAAAAACCAAAACGAAAATTTTCAACTTTTGAGATACCCTTATTTATACGAGATGTCATATTTCTTCAGCACACGGTTCTTCCTCGGACCTAATTTAAACACACCCAACAACTCCGACTGCAAGGTTTGCGATGGAATCGACCTCAATGTCCCAAACCAATCGTATAACGGCTCAGACCCTATTTTTACCTAACTTGCGAGTACTTTTTGCGGTCTTCTTTTTGTGGTCACTGAAGTAAGCCAAGTTCTATTCTTCATATAATATTTGTAAGTATTTCTTTTGAAACGGTGAAACGATCCCCTAAAAGAGACTAACGGTCCTAACATTGGAAGTAGTTTTCTGGATTTACTTACTAGGTGTAACGAGTAGGAGGCGTAACCCGAGCCTACAAAGGAAGGGTCACTTTGGAGGGAGTTTTGGACGGGGAGTAGGAGGAGGAAATTGGAGTGGATTTGGGAGTCGAGTGTGGAAAGTCGACTACGACTTGAATCGACGAGTCGATTCAACAAAGGTAGTGACCTTGTAGTTGTAAGTCAGTTATCCTTGGACTCACACAGACGAATCAGTAAGTCAGCACAGGCTGAGAGACGTTGGGGTACCTGACATCGGGCGGTCCGAGGAGACAGGCACCCTAAGGGGTCCGTTCTTAGGACCTCACCCAACGGTACAGGAAGAGGTTCTCCTGAAGGGTTGCGATCCTAGTTTGGGTCCAGAGGACGTAACGTCCGTTTAAGAAATGGTAGACTCGGGGGTCCCTTCGGGATCATCCTTGGAGTAGAACAAGTAAAGTAGAGACCTCGGTTCTTGGAGAGTGTTTCGACTTTTGTAAACGACTGATAATTTAACTATTTACGTGTGTAAGTCAACTTCTCCACGATCAAACCTTGTACTTAGTTTCCGGTGACAACGAGTACTCTACCTCTCCTTTCACACGTAAGTGACTCCTCGTCTCCTCGTGGCCCCTCAATGGGTCGAGGACAATAGACACGAGGAAAACCAGTCTGTGGACTACGACCCTTTCTGACTTCCGTCCTCCTCTTCCCCTGCTGTCTCCTACCCTACCGACCTACCGTAGTGGCGGAGCTACCTGTACGACGACGACGACGACGATTCAGCGAAGTCAGTACAGGCTGAGACACGCTGGGGTCTCTGTCGTCGGGTGGTCCGAGGGAGTAGGGACCCTAAGAGGTCCGTTCCTGTGACCTCACCCAACGGTAAAACTCAAACTCCTTTGAGACTCTCAACCACTACCTGTCCCTCCGGACCGTACGACGCCAGGTACCCCAGCGTTTCTTAGTCTGTGCTGACTCACTGACTTGACTTATCTTGACTTGAGCAGTCTGTCCTGGTCAAACCCAGTACTGATGACCGTCCGAGTCGACCGGTGACTATTACTAAGATCTTACAGAGACAACGGGTCTTCAAGGACAAAAAAAAAAAAGAAATTACGTCGACATTTTCGATGGAGACCGAAAGAAGTCGTTGATCGAGTAGGACCTTTGTTTTGCACTGAGGTACCTTCGAGGGACCCAAACGAGAAGGATCCTCACCTCTCAGGGTCGACATGATGAATCCTAGACACACTGGAACTGTTTGAAGTGTGAAGAGGAACAGAGAAAGAAGTAGTTATTTTACACCGAATTAGATACCTTAAGTTTCGACAGTCGACAAACGTAGTCCACCGGTTTCATAACCGGGAAATTATATTGTTTACGAATTATTAATAAACTACCAACTTTGGTACTTAAGTACGGTCTTCTTTATACGTCTCCTTCCTTAATTTTCACTCGATCCTGATTAGTCACCATCGAAGAGGAACGTTCTCCGGACTCTCCTCTTCTCTCCCACAGGACCTGCATTGACTTCGTTCTTGAGTTTCAACCTCCTTTCTCTGTCTTTGAGCGACTGGTGTCCCCCGTGTTCCGACTTAGAGTGGGCATTACACGACCGCCCAGGACCAAGGACCTTCACATAAAACTTACCTCAGTAAAAACGGACCAAGGATGACTATAAACCCGTTCTCACAACTTATGTAAATTTTGTCTCAGTTACTAAAATATACACTTCATCAAAGATAGATTCAAAAACTCAGTCTACGTAATTTCATCTTTATTTATATAAAAATTTAACTTCTCACACATACTATCGACTGTAAATACCTAGTGTCCAACGACAAGATTCTTGTAATGTCCACCATTGACTAAATTAAGAAGTGCTCTCCAATTCATTAAAAATTTCTAAACTAAAAAATTTCTATTGTAGAATAGTCACCGACACTACTCTGAGGTCAAGTTCAGGTCGAAGAACTAGGCGAGAACACTGGTAACAAGATAGGACGTGAAATGCACCTCTTTATAATGTGGCCGCAGGAGCCGCCATTCTCAAATGTCAGTAAGAAAGTGTTATGTCCGGGTGACAAATAGTCGCCCCACGAAGATTTAATTCTTTTATCGACCTGTTGGCAAGTGGAACAAACTGACAGTCCGTGTTCACTATTCACTGGTAAAAGATCGGTCTTTTCCGTAAAATTTCAGTCGACTGGGTACATATGTAATTTGAACATTTTGAGATTGCAAATATCAACTGAATTAACTATTTCCTTGATTATTTTATTATAGTAGTCAACGAGAGAGATAACGGTTATTATGATTTGGAAATGTCGGAAGAAACTTCTTAAGTAAAACCTTTGACCCTTTGAGATGATTCTAAATTAACAATAACGTAAAATTTTGTCCTTTTTTAATACACCGATCGATCTGATAGAAATCCTATTTTCTGTAAATGTGATTAAACTAAAAAACGTCATTAAATAAAATCTTAAGAGTGACCATTATAATTAGAAGTCATTGAATAAACTCCACTATAACCTAAGGTCAACATAAAAGTCTTCTTAAAATAACATCAGGTTACACTCAATATATAGAAATAAACTTACAACTTACAATTTATAATATTTTATCGATTAAAATGTCTTCGTCTTTCGTAAAGGTTATCTCCTTTTCAAGTTCCTTTTAACAACCATAAACAATTTAAGTAAAACAATAAAAAGTAAGAAAAATCATTGAAATACTCATTTAGAGAGTATTATAAAATACTTGAAGATGTATTTTAAGGTCCTAACTTTGAGTAAAACCACGTTTACTTTTGTATGATTAATACTGTAATAAATAAGTCCGTCACTACAGTGACGTTACAATACATTTCGTTTATAGTGGAAATTTCGTCTCTTCAATCGACAACCCAAATAGTACATCCCGTGTGTTCTTGTACCTTGGGTGTGTCCCTATTATAGAAGGGTGTATAGTATCATCATCCTTGTCCAACTACTTATCTGGTATTGTCGTAACCTAATTTTGAGATCTGAATACAGTAAACTCCGAGGGTGTCTCAAACATCACTAATCCTCTTTGCTGCACGTTCCTTGTCACAGTGGGTGTTTAGTGGGGAGGTACTACCATTCGACCCCACCGGAAACGTGTGACTCGTCGAAGTCCATCGGAGTAAAAGGTGCTTCAACATATACTACTCTGTAATAAAGGGACACTTTTTCTAAAGATTGCTCTCGAATCCATATTAAATACGTCCGAGTATAGACTCTACTTAATTAGACGAGTCAAGTCAAGTTAGCGAGTCAGCACAGGCTTAGAAAAACTGGGGTACTTAACGTCGTATGGTCCGGAGGGACAGGTAGTGGTAGAGGGCCTCAAGTGTGTCTGAGTACAGGTAGCTCAGGTACTACGGTAGGTTGGTAGAGTAGGAGACAGTAGGGGAAGAGGAGGACGGGGGTTAGGGAGGGTCGTAGTTTCCGAAAAGGTTACTCAGTTGAGAAGCGTATTCCACCGGTTTCATGACCTCAAAGTCGAAGTCGTAGTAAGGAAGGTTTCTTTAGGGTCCCAACTAGAGGAAGTCTTACCTGACCAACGTAGAGGAACGGCAGGTTCCCTGAGAGTTCTCAGAAGAGGTTGTGGTGTCAAGTTTTTCGTAGTTAAGAAGCCGTGAGTCGGAAGAAGTGTCAGGTTGAGAGTGTAGGTATGTACTGGTGTCCTTTTTGGTATCGGAACTGATCTGCCTGGAATCAGCCGTTTCATTACAGAGACGAAAACTTATATGATAGATCCAACCAGCATTAAAAAGAAGGTTCCTCATTCGCAGAAAATTAAAGTACCGACGGTAGTGGCTGACGCCACTAAAACCTCTGGGGGGTCTTTTATTAGAGTGTGTATCACTTACTGCACGACACACACGACACGATTCAATAAGTCAGGATAGACTGAGAGACGCTGGGGATACCTGACGTCGGGCGGTCCGAAGGGACAGGCACCCCCAGAGGTCCGTTCTTATGACCCCACCCAACGGTACGGACGGGGGTCCCCTGGAAGGGCTGGGTCCCTTGAACGTAGAGAAGGCGGAGGACGTAAGACTCCGTCCAAGAAGTGGTTATCACGGTGGGCCCTTCGGGTCACGTAATATCTAAAAAAAAAAGTCTACAACTTTTCCAAAAATATAACCCTGTGTGAAGGTTACTATCCTCACAGAGATTCCTCATCCTCTCCACATTGTGACCAAGAAGCTCGAGATTCTTAGACGGACGGTTACGTCTACCTCCTCTCCGTCCGAACTAAGGGTCCAACCCTTCTAGGGGACCTCCTCCTTTACCGTTGGGTGACGTCATTAGAACGGACCTTTTAAGGTACCTGTCTCCTCAGACCGTCCGACGTCAGGTACCTCAACGTTTCTCAGTCTGTACTGACTCGAGTGTGTATACGTGGTTGGATACGTACCTCGGTGCCTTAAATAGAAAGAAGAGGGGTGAGGGAACTAAGGTAAGAGGGAAATTAACGCAACTAAAGGAACCCTCCATGTTGACCCAAACTGGAAGAAATCGTTTGTGTAATATCTTTAGACAAAGGCGAACATCTCTCCGTGTCAGAGTACGACGTCTTTGGGCTGCCGTTGACACACCGTATTGCACATCTTTCACTTGATTTAGACCCTAAGTCCGTTCTCCTCGGAGACCGTCGACTTCTGCGTCAGAGAGAGACAATTGGAAATCATCGAAGACTCACAGGAAACCTTTGATCCGCAATCTCTCTGTGTTCTTCTAAGTTCCGGTGACCACCTAAAAATGAGAGCAAACAGATGACTTGTCGTATAACCTACGTTTCCTACCAAATTTCTACCGTCACTATGTCGAAGGCGAACCAGTGATCTTCGTCTCTCTCTCTGACTAAACGCCAGCCCCACGAGCGAGACGAAACGCCATCACGTATTAGAAGTCTCAGACCCTTGTGAATCTCGGTACACAAGTTTAGAAGTTGACGTTGAGTACTACACCCCTTCTTTCGCTTAGCAGACTGAGATTAGACACGCGAGTGGTAGCGACGGTGTTACTGCACCCCGGCGTTCTGCGTCCTATGAGAGGTCCGATTTTACTAGACTCGTGCAAGGTTTCAAACTCCTGTATAACAAACGCGTTCTTCGACTCACCTACATCTTGGCAAAGAATCCTCTTTAGAACTGAATGGACCTCCATGAAGGGACAGGTAGGTGTGGCTACGCTCCGGTCCCCTCCAAGGAGGCCCAGGGAAGTGTTTGAAGGTAGAGTGACAAAGTTCTCAGATACAGATGTCACACACCGAGACTGGAGTCAGTGATCGTGTCTTGACGAAACAGGTTATACGGTTGAAACCGTTTCTATGTCGGAATTTACCCCTTCCGAAATAGTGTTGGTCCCCTCTCACTACGACAATAGACAAAACATAAGTAACCTAGCGCCACTGGATCGTTCTGCCGTGAGTAATCAAACGAATAAACAAGGACACAAATCAATAAATAGGAAGTAGGTGATAGAAAAGTAGGTAGTAGGTAAATAAGTGTGTGGTTTCTGAAGAACCAATGGATTATACACGGTCTTTCATTACCTTTTGGACCCTAACAATCTATCGGTCGGTCAGTACATTATCTCTATTTCCCTTTTTTCTTTCCTTTTTTCTTCGTTATCGCTCGTTGACTTTTATAGATTCCACGTTTCATAAATCTTGTAAATAATTTTAGGACCAATCCGTAGGTGACACACAGAACTTTTATTCTTCGATGCAAACGAGACATTAACGAACTTAGCATGTAGAAAATGGAACTAATCGTTAAAGTTAGTTGGCTCTGTAATGACTCGTAAAAGTCTATTTTTCGACGTATAAAGAGTTGGGTTTCAGGAGATAAGTTGGAAAAAGTAAAGATTGGTGAAGGCTAAACGATCTTAACCCACTATAAGAAAGAATATTTTTATAATTAAAGAGATTTTACGTGTTGCTACGTTTATACTTGTTTATATCTATAAATTCTACAAAAGACTGGAAAATATAAAATAAAAATTGATAGAATAAAAAACGGTACGATACATCTGACACTCTAGAATCAAGGGGATGGTCCCTAGTTTGGGAGTGGGGGACACAACCTTCACTCCTCAGGATTGGTGACCTGGTGGTCCTTCAGGGACCAGAATACAAAATTACAATAAAAACAAAACATAGATGTGAAGGGAAAACCAGAATACAAATAGTTGTATCTCTATTCTCTTGAGATAAAACTGGAACATATGAACATAAAAATTTGTAGTTCGACGAATTTTTTATCGGAACCGGTCTATAGACTTTTCGAATTCGAATGAATTCTCGAGTCTTCTCGTTATCCGACGATAGAATGACAACCTACTTTATTTGGACCACGATTTTCTACTTCGTCCCGACGGGTCACCGAGTCCCCACTTCTTAGGTGGGTGCTCTGTCCTCTGTACCCAAGCTAGACACCCAACCCTTCTGGGGGACCTCTTCCTTTACCGGTGGGTGAGATCGTGAGACCGGACCTATTAGGGCACCTGTCTCCTCGGACCGCCCGACATCAGGACCCCAACGATTTCATAGCACTGCCTCGGTCATTTGTTGTCGTTTTCCACTTCGGTCAACTTGACCACTTTCGCTTCCGACGAAGAGAGAAGTCACTTAAAGGTAAGACGTCCTACTCCGTCAGGAGACATCGCACAGCCTTGGTCGTCAGATTTGGATAGCGGAACCAGACTAAGGACCCAGAGCGGTCTGGGCACACCGTGGGCACCCTCGAACCGAAGACACCGGACATGTCCCGGAGCGAGACAGTTTGTCCAAAAGAATGACGTAGTGTTTTCACTTTCGGTCAGTTTTCCCCGAGATAACGGTACAAATCTGTATTTATAGCCTAGTCTTTAGAGTCACGTACGAAAACGACGATTCTCGACGCCTCCGGCAACGGGTGAACGGTAGACCACCGTACAAAAACGAAAGGAGAAGCCTATGTTGGCCGACTCTCGAACGGAGAGAGAGAAGTAAGGAAAACGGGCGACGAGAGTAGGTGAAGTCAAAAAAATCGTCGTGACAGTCTCAGCTAGTAATAACATACGTTTTATAAACTTTCAGGAATCTTTCTCTTCAACGGACCTTTTAGGGTACCTACCTCCTCCGACCACCCGACGTCAGGTACCCCAGCGATTCTCATCCTGTGCTGACTTCACTGAATCGTCGTCGTCGTCGTCTTTCTCTTCCCTGCATTCGGAGAAGAAGATTTATTTGTAAGATTTCGGTGTGACCTTAGTAGACCCTTCTTTTTTTTGTTTTTGTTTTTGTCGCATTCTAACGGGAAAGATACTGTTCAACGATAAATAGATCAATTACTCTACGTGAGAGTTATTTAGTACATATAATTAAATCATACTTAAATGAACCGACATAGTTCGTTAAGAATGTTCTAAGTTTATCTTATTGTAATCTTTATATGAAAAGCTTCCTAGACCTTAGTGTCGATTTGGACCCGTACAATTGACTTATATAAAGATATAAAATACATCTATAACTACCGTATAGGCTCAGTCTAAACCTAAATGTGTGGCGGCAGGGTCACAAACGTCGTCTTCTCTCAGTGGATCCCGTCAGTTGATTGTTGTCGTGGAGAGATGGCAGGGACTCTTGTCCTTCACTCCTTCTTCGTACGTCGACGACTTTAAATGTTTTTCCTAAAGTTCACCCGTCCAAAATTAATGGGGTCTTATCTTGAACCGGTCGTGTGGTTTAACAAGAAGGAGGATGAGTAAAACCCTAAAGACTTTTTTTTTTTTTTTAATATGAGTTAACCACGTGTATAAATACAAGTTTTGACATAGGCCTAAATCAGGTAACGTGAACCATAGTCTTTAATTGTTGAAATTAAAAGTTGATATCTACTGATTGATCTAAAGTAAGTCTCTACAGTGTATACCGATTGAATAGACAATTCGACTTTGAGAATGGTATGGACCGACCACTCGAACCTAAACAACGACACCAAGTCATCGAGTCAGCACAGACAGACACTGGGGTAACCTGACGTCGTACGGTCCGTAGTCAGGAAGTGGTGGAAGGTCTCAAACGAGTTTGAGTACAGGTGACTCAGACCTAACTAAGAGATGGATGGAGATAGAGAGATGGTAGAAAAAGTAGTAGATATTTTAATAGTTTTATAGTCCAGTCCGTCTCTTAGGATCGATTTTGCCCAAGAAAAGGAGACTATGTCACAAAGAGTGTTACATCAGATACCTGGTAGATGTAGTTTCAAGGACATTCTTTAAGTCTGAAGACCCGGAATGGACCTGTGTGACTTCGTCTTAGAACCTCTAGATCCAGACTCTCCCTCACTTACAACGAGTCAGCACAGACTGAGAAACGCTGGGGTGCCTGAAATGTCGGGTACCTCAAGAGGTCCGGTCTTAGGACCTCACCCATCGGAAAGGGA
Organism: Capra ibex; assembly: GCA_006410555.1. Taxonomy (NCBI): domain Eukaryota; kingdom Metazoa; phylum Chordata; class Mammalia; order Artiodactyla; family Bovidae; genus Capra; species Capra ibex. The sequence continues at coordinate 1,362,493 of SJYO01012962.1, read as the reverse complement.
AGAGGTCCCCTAGAAGGGTTGGGTCCCTTACTCGGGGCCAGAGGACGTAACCTCCGCCTAAGAAATGGTCTACTCGGTGTTCCCTTCGTGTCCAGACTATAGCACGTAAGTTCTCACGATGGGAACATTAAGACCTCATATAATTACGTACTCTTGGGGACAAGAGTAACAAAAAACCGGTAAGAGTTCTTGCCCTATAAGAGGTAAAAAATCGTCGAGTTCTCCGTCCTCTTACCTTTTTGATTCCCGAAATCTCTACTGAACCCAGGCTTAAAGTAAAGAGGACGAAGGGAAGACTTATAGAAACCCAGTAAATCGATTGGAAAACTCGAGATACAAGAAGTAGGGATTTTTCCCTGTACCATAGTTAAGACGTCCGAAAAACTCCTAATCTATTTTACTATATACGTTTCTCAAGTCTTGTAAAACTGTCACGAGCTATAATATTTAGTAATAATAATAATAGTAAAACGTAAACCGAAGAACGACCCCTTTCTTCACAAAGTGATTCTGTGCCGTCTCGTCTTCGAGGATCTACTCAGATCGTTGGTGTGAGTAACACTGTTAGTGAACGGAGAGGTGGAACCTAGGAAAGACGGTGAAGGGGTCGTTCTGACGACGGCCTACGGACCACAACCTGCCCCACACGAGGTGGTGTAGCGTCGAAGGACAAGTGTAAGACACCTACAGCCACGGGTGGAAAGTCGAGGACGTGCAAGGGAAGGTTTACGGAGTGTAGGAGCACAGACACTGAACAGAAACCTCGGGACTGGAACTATATTACTTAAACGAAACGGACGTGTGGGCTCTCGTCTCTCTCGGACCTTTAAAGATGGAGGTGGGAAAGGGTGGTTCCTCAGCACGCACTTAAACCTTTGGGTAAAGGAAACGAACCTCAACTCGGGTCGAGACGCCACATTAGAGATGAGGATTCGAGGGACCACCAAGTCGACCATTTCTCAGACGGATGTCACGTCCTTAGTGTCCAAGTTAGGGACCCAGCCCTTCTAGGGAACCTCTTCTTTTACCGTTGGGTGAGGTCAAAGGAACAAACCTCTTAAGGAACCTGTCTCCTCGGACCACCCTATGTCAGACACCCCAGCACTTCTCAACCTGTACTGACTCGCTAATTGTTTGAGGGTTGTCTTAGTTCGACTCTGACCCCAAACCGGACTTTAGAGCGTAAACGAAACGAAGAGAGGGAAAGGAAAGGACAAAGGGCGACGGATGGTGACGTAAAAAAAGGGGGGAGACCCTCTTAAGGAATTTTTTCGGTGAACATGGGTTTGAGAGTAGAATCACAGACGAAAACTTTCCCGCGGGAGTACTTCTGTGTACGCGGGTCGGTCCACTCGTCCGAACCGAGACGTCTTACCAGGGCCAAGAGGTGTCGGGAAAGTCCGAGTAGTCGACCAAAAGTTCCAACCCGAACTCTCAAACCTTACCCCATCCGTCCTCGGTCTATCATTTATAAAACCCGTAACGTCCGATGTATATTACTGGACACTCCGAAACGACTGAGGACCAAACCCCATAAAAACGGGAACGAAAAGGAATACTGATTGACGTAAAAGTGTGATTACAGACGGCGGGGAGTGATCGAAAGACAGCGATTACTTCCGACCGGGTCTTATCTACCACACAGGAAGTCACGGAAATTTAAAGACTCATATTTGACTTTAATACTCCGCGTCGTAAGGTCGATTAAGGACCCAGTCACCGGGTTAAAGGTCTCTTGAGAGAAAAAAAGAAATGTAAAGGTCACAAACATAGAATTACCAGGTGTCGGTATAATTGTGGTCTTTCTGTCTTCAATCTAGACACTGAGGGTACTTTTCGCGTTTTATGGTTGTGGGTCTTCTCCGTAACCATAAAACGGCACAAACGAAATAACAAAACGGAGTTTGATCGTTGGAAGTCACCTAACAACTGTAATTAGGATGGCACTATGGTCAAATAAACGATTTACTGTCTTAAGTCGTAATCGACTCCACTCTTTCCGAATAAATGTTAGCTATAATGAACTGTAGAAAGATTAAAAGGGAAAAGTACTGTTTCCCCCTTATAAATGTACTTTTTGTGTAGTCATTGGAATCATTAGAGGAACTCGTCTGTTCCCACGCAGTTTAGTCCTATGTCCGTTGCTCGTTACTCTCTCGTTCCCACCATGCCGGACAAAGTCTGTTTAACATTTCGTCGTTCTAATTTCTCTTTGACGTGTGGTACTAATCTGGTCCTTTCATCCCTTGTGCCGCACCAGAGATCGAAACAGGATTACTCCCTTTAGTAACAAAATTCCTCCCCTTTCTTCGCTTTCACAATCAGGGAGTCAGGACAGACTGAGAAACACTGGGGTACCTGACGTCGGGAGGTCCGAGGAGGCAGGTACCCTAAGAGGTCCAGTCTTATGACCCCACCCAACGGTACGGGAAAAGGTTCCCTAGAAGGACTGGGTCCCTAGTTCGGACCCAGAGGACGTAATGTCCGTATAAGAAATGTCAGACTTGGTGGTCCCTTCGGGTACCTTCTTACCCTTCTTCAATAATTGATGTAAACTCTAAAACCAGTAACGACAATTCCTCAGTTCCTTCAGACATCGACGTCTCTTCAACATTATATAGACCTTTATTTCGAAAAGATTTCTTTACTTTTAAGTAAAGTACACCGTATTTAAATTTAAAACAGTAGTTTATTAAGAAAAACGAGATTTATTTTAGTCGTAACCAAACTTTGCGGGCGTCTCATCTCGAGTCATCATGTGACACTATATTAAACGGGACGTCTACATAAGTGTTGGGACAGGTGACCAGAAGGTACACTTCTTTACTTTTGCCACCTCAAATCCATATAGAGACCGTCGAAGATCCCAGTAGAATAAAGGGTGGAAATAAGTAGGACTCCTATTTGGACCCCGAATCCGTGCAACCGTCGATGTACTACCAAACCCTGTGGAGAATCACTACTTCTGGTGACCCGTCTAGGGTTTGTTCAAGGTCCACCCAGTCCATAGTAACCGTGAATATAAAAGAACCGTGTCTAGTTTTGGACGAGTCTCGAAATGGGAATAATAGACACTCTCGACTGGAGAATTCGGTACGGGTTCCAGATTCTTTGATAAGACTTTAGGGTCTTCGAAAACTCTCGTTCTTTACAATTTGACGTAGAGGGAGTCATCTGAAGTCGACCTGAATTTGTTTCTGTCTCTATCAGACCCATTTCGGGAACTAGATCCGGTTGTAGAAATTATAGTTTGCATGCTCGGGGAAAGACAATTTAATAGAAGTGTGACAAACCCCTTAAGGTCGAGTCCGATTTAGTTTTCATGATGTGACTGACACAAGAATCCACTTTATAATATAGTACCATTATGTAATATAAAGGGTGTAGTCTTTACTTAACCTAAGGTACACATTGAGATTATAGACGACTCGTGGGTCGAGAGACCGTGTACCCCTCCAGGACCTGGATGATCCGATATGAACGGACCCGACGAGTTCCCCGTCGAGAGTTCGGACTCTAGTTTCGACCTCTGTTTCTCGGCCACCCGGGGAGTTTCTCCTCGGAGAGGCATCCGGCTAGCTACCACCCGAGACCCAGAGTTCGTCATCACGGTCAGCGAGTCAGCACAGACTGAGAAACGCTGGGGCACCTGACGCCGGACGGTCCGCGGAGACAGGTACCCTAAGAGGACCCTTCTTATGACCTCACCCAACGGCAAGGGAAGAGACCTCCTAGAAGGGTTGGGTCCCTGACTTGGGCCCAGACGACGTGACCGTCCACCTACGACATGGTAGACTCGGTGTCCCTTCTCGGCTTCTTCTTCCAGCTAGTGTCTCGTCCGTCTCCGTCTCGCTTGGCACCCTCGTGACAGGTCCCACGGGTCCCATGGGGAAAGGACGGACCGATCTTTAAGGGACTTACCCACTTCAGAGGTTCGCCATATGAGAACTGTCCGTTCCAGTTCCAACCAAAAGTGAAGGGACTCGAACTTCATTCTTAAGGGAGACGTCGAGTGTAAGTCTATAAGCGGTAGGAAAGGAGAGACCAACCCTCTAAAAGAAAGACAGTCTTGTGAATCCTAGAAGTAAGTTTATGGTTCCTCCTGGATAAGATGTTGCGATGGTAGAGACTTAGAATGAGAGATGGAAAGAGAAGATGTACAAGAAACACACAAAAGCGCCCAAAGTAACGACTCTATTACTCGTCCAGCTAATTGGGACAAACAACTCCGAAAACCGTTTCTACCTGTCAGTCGAGTCGGACGGTCGTGAAGAGTTCACACGAGGATTGAGACTGTCAAACTTGAACCACCGACTCTGAAAGGGAAGCACTTGAGTCATAAATAGACACTGAGTGTCCACTGAACGTCTCAACGTTCCTCTTTGGAAATATACCTGTCAATTAGACCGTCGTAAACGTCGGTTTCTTTTCGCAACATGACTGTTTACTACAAAGACTCGGTGGTCCGAAGCGGACAGGAAACACAGGACTCGTGACTTCCTCCCTGCCGCTGTGAGGTCGCAAACAAGAATGTTATTACAGCGTACCCGGGGACATATATAAGCAGAATAAAAACGTGTAGGACCATGCTTGTCTGTTTTCGACGATAATGTCTTCCACTTCGACTATCGAAAATTATGTAGTGTAGGTGATCCTACTTCCGTATTAAAGATGAAAATACAAGTAACATGTCACTTATCATTAATCGGAAACCGGGTGATGTCACACACTTGTAGCTTAGTGGGAGGACGAGAACGGTACAGAGCGATTGGATTTGATGCACGGGTTTCGGAATAGTCCTTTGTTGAGGAAGAGGTAGAGGGGTGACTGTACGATGTAATCCACTGAAGTAAAGCTTTTCAGTCTCGGGACTCCTGCTGTCAGGGGGTTAGACACGAGGTTCATGGTCTGTTCCCGAAGTCTTCTACGCAAATCAGTCTCACCGACCTTATCTGGTGTCCCTGAGGGTCCACCGAGTCACCACTTCTTAGACGGACGTCACGTCCTCTAGGTCAAAGTCAGAGACCCAGTCCTTCTAGGTGACCTTTCCCATTGCCGTTGGGTGAGGTCATAAGAACGGACCTCTTAGGGTACCTGTCTCCTCGGACCGTCAATGTCAGGTATCCCAACGTTTGACAACCTGTGCTGACTCGCTGATTGTGAAAGTCGTAGTCGGATGTAGTGTATCGAAAAAAACCTTTATGTCCGAGAGGTGAAAGAATCTTCTGGTTCTATCGAAAATGAAAACAAACACTGTAGAAAACAAACAGACAATCGACTAAATACTGCTATTAAACTATTGGTACAATGTTTTAGTTACACATACGAGTCAGGGACACATCTCTCTCCCCCTTCAGTTTATCGGAAACGACTAAGCGTCGTTGTTGAAAGGAAACCTCCTTTACCCTGGATTCCACTTTATTTGTGCTAATAGTGGTTTATGTGGTGTTTCCTTTTGAATGGAGGAACATTTCATTTTCATTTTACACACACACGATTCAACGAAGTCAGGACACACTGGGCGGTCCGAGGAGACAGGTGCCCTAAAAGGTCCGTTCTTATGACCTCACCCAACGGTAAAGAAAGAGGTCGTCTAGAAGAACTAGGTCCCTAACTTGGGTACAGAGAATGCAGAGGACGAAACCGTCCCTAACTTGGGTCCAGAGGGCGTAACGTCCACCTAAGAAATGGTCGACTCCCGAAGGGACTATCGAGTCAACCATTCTTAGACGGACGTCACGTCCTCTGGGACCAAGGTAAGGACCCAGTCCTTCTGGGTGACCTCTTTCCTATCCGATGGGTGAGGTCATAAGAACCCGAAGGGACCACCGAGTCGGTCATTTCTTAGGTGGACGTTACACTCTCTGGACCCAGGCTAGGGACCCAACCCTTCTAGGGAACCTCTTCCCTTTCCGATGGGTGAGGTCAGAAGACCGGACCTCTCAAGGTACCTGACACACCATGTACCCCAACGTTTCTCAGCCTGTACTGCCTCACTGAAAGTTAAAGAAATGGTCGATTCGGTGGTCCCTTCGGGTTCTTATGACCTCACCCATCGGATAGAGAAAAGGTCCCCTGGAAGGGTTGGGTCCTTAGTTTGACCCCAGAGGACGTAACGTCCGCCTACAAAATGGTCGACTTGACGTTATCGTGTCCAAATAAAGACCTCCAGCTTTCAGTCTTTAGTCAGAGTTACCGGAATTTTAATTCGACAGTCGTTCCGACGGAAGGAAGACTTCGGAAGTCCCTCTCACAAAGGACCGGAAAAGGTCAAGACCTCCGACGGACGTAAAAGACCGACACCGGGAAGTAGGCAGAAGTTTCACAATAAGAGCACGAGAGGACAGTGTCCTAGGACCCAGAACAGACGGTTCGGTTAAACCTGTACCTGTAGAAACCCCCTGGTAATAAGACGAATGTGTCACCCCGAGACCCTTTTACTTATCCCGGGGTCTCTCTCGTCCGTCAAATGTCAGTACGAGCCGGACACCACAACTTCGTTATCGGGGTCAACGGTGTCGACGAGATACATGGACCAAGACATAGTCCTTCCGATCGCACAGTAGGAGTTCCCAAAGGCATTCGCCCGAGACGTACAGTTTCGAAGACACAGGGTAGCCTCGTTGGCTAGTACATACAGTGACTTTCATAACCAACCCGTAGACCCTTTCGGCTTTTAATTTCGTGACATTTCTCCGTAAACATTCAATGCGAGTCTCACTAACAGTTCTGATAAATCTTCGGTATCTCTCGAAATGTGACTTCGGGACTATAGAGGTTATTGATCTCCTCATATTACGAACATGAAGTTTCCATTGTTTCTACTAAAAATTTTTAGATGAAAAAAAAAGAACCGGACACTTAACTTTGAGTTGACAAAGTGTTATCTTTTTAATCTTTCCTTTTTCTTTTTGGTAAAGATATCTCAGAGACGTATGTCCATTGATTAGTGTAAACATCGAGTAATTATAGAACGAATAATTTTTTTTTTTAGTCACGGTCTTGAAGTCCCAAGGAAGATTGAGTCCCCCGACATATTTTAGTAGAATTAAATTTATCGTAGAATTTTCCCAATCACAGGGAACCATTTTTATTTTGTAGAGGAGTAATAGTTAATTTCCTGAGGACTTCAGAAACTTTTCTCCTGAACAAACGAATTTTATGCACTTCCAGTGCGAGTGGGACATTGTCAGTTACTCCTCATCAGTAAACAATAAAAATTTGTCCGACAGTAAATCGGTAATACTTCTACTTATTGTAAACAATAAGCGATTATTAGAAGGACAACTAATGTCTCTTCTCTGTGAACGTCTGTGGAATACACGGAAAGAATCAACGATTTAATAATTACGGAAGACTAATTTAAGACATTTGTTTTTAATTCAAGAAACAAAAGACTTAAAGCTCTGGCCGTAGATCTTACGATCTGGTACAGGACCAGGTACCATAAAACTCAACGTGTACAACAAACGGGTGACAAGTACGTTGCAACGTTTCTGTTTCAAGTAAAAAATTATAGTTTGTCTAACAGTTACCTAGGATACGACGGAGATAATTCCAATCAAAAACCTACAGACGGAAGAACTCCTCTCAATTACTTCGACATTCAATGGACACACGGAAGTAAACCTCAGTCCGGACTAATAGACCTAGAACCGGTGTAGTAACAGGCTCGGAATAAAGATTTCGTCTACCTCAGCAAGTCTTTACTGAAGTAAACATAATTAGACGACGTGACAGAAGACGATAAGTAGAGTCTTCTTGAAACGTCGGAAACAGTGTCCCTCATCCCTTTCTGTCTTCTTAAAAGCAGTCTTTAATTCTCCCTCTAGTCGAGGAAAGAAAGTGCCTGTGACTATAAGGTTCGCTTTCCGTTAATCCGTCACCGGTGAACTTCCGACACCTTACCACACTCCCATTAATACGACGGATTCTAAGTACTCGGGAGTAGAAAATCAACTCAGTCTACTGCCCGTATAACTAGGTCGCGAAATTTTGCCTTTGGGAACCCTCGTATATAAAAAAAAAAAAAAACGACAACAGTCAAAAGGGGGACCGAGGCCTCACGGGTCCCCCGGTATAGACTCCCTTTAGAGACGGAACCGACTGAGTCTCGTAGTAATTGAACGACCTTTCTTGGTAGTGAAACAATAGTTGTCTAGTCGATGTGTTAGAGGGGCAATGTCCGATGTCCCCTAATATGGAACGGAAGGGCGACACCAGTAGAGGTTCCTTTTGTCGTACGTTAGGTGAGAATTAAGTTGGTATAAGCGTTTGAAAGACCTCTGTATGTTTGAAAGACCAAAGTCTCTATTTCTTTCTTTCCTTTAAACCAAAAGAGTAACTGGGAACCACCGAAAAAAAATTTGATGCGAAAACCGTTGTCCCCGAATTTCCACCAGGTGCCAAAAATGCACCAGTCATCCCATACAGCCAAATCATATCTTTCGGAATCCATTTCTTATTGTCGATAATTCTTTTATACTTTAGCCTTATATAGACGTAACCTTAGTTTTAGGGACTTACTTTCAACTCTCCTTATGTCTACTACAATGGTAGGTTCGTCCTTCGTAAGTAACTGAACTTCTTGGTTTTTCTGTCGCCTTAAAACACAAACGAAAAGTCTCTTCAACGAAGTTTATCATTGAGTAGCTGTAAAGACTCTAATATTATATAAGTTTTAAAGGAAATCTCTACGGATTTGATCCTTAATTTTTCTATTCAATAATATATTGTAGTCAAAACGAGACATATAATTAAGGGGCTGACGGTAGTGTTCTGCGGTAGTTTGCTCACACGCACGATTCAACGAAGTCGTTGTTGGGGGACCTGACATCGGCGGTCCGAGGAGACAGGTTCCCCGAGAGGTCCGTTCTCAAGACCTCACCCGACAACACGGGGGAGGTCCCTAGAGGGGTGGGGCCCCAGCTTGGACACAGAGATACCGAGGACCTCGACCGTCCACCCGGAAATGGTGATCACGGTGGGCCCTTCGGACGGCAGTTTACCTCTCCACAGTTTTTGTCTTTAAATACCAAGGCAGTAGGACCTTCGTCTTTCAAGTTCTAGGTTCGCAAGCAATCGTTCCTTTTAAACCCTTGTGTGTGTGTGTGTGTGTGTGTGTGTGTGTGTGCGTATGTCCCTCTTCTCGTGAACTTCTCCTTTCGTCTCGAGTCTCACTACGAAAATGCCCGGTTGTTTCACTTTCACTTTCAGTAAATTAGCACAGACTGAGAAACACTGGCGTACCCTATCAGGTACCTTAAGAGGTCGGGTCTTATGACCTTACCCATCCATCGACAAGGGAAGAGGTCCTCTACAAGGGTTGGGTGCCTAGCTTGGGTCCAGAGGACGTAACGTCCACCTAAGAAGTGGTCGACTCGATGGTCCCTTCAGGGATGTCCAACTCCTTACGGTTTATAACGGTCGTTCGGTCGTCTTCGGTCCCCTCTCTGCACCTTGTGTAGTCTTCCACGGTTGGGACGGTTATGGAACTAGAGACTAAACGTCGGAGATCTTGACACTCTGTTGAGTAAAAACAACGTATTCGGTAGGTCAAACACTCTGAAACGATACCGTCGGGATCGTTTAACTAACCCGAAGGGACCATTGAGTCTCTCATTTCTTAGACGGACGTTACACCCTCTGCACCCAAGCTAGGGACCCAACCCTTCTAGGGAACCTTCCCCCGTACCGTTGGATGAGGTCATAAGAACGGACCTCTTAGGGGTACCTGTCTCCTAGGCCCACCCGACATCAGGTACCCCAGTGTTTCTCAACCCGTACTAACTCGTTGATTCGCGTTGTGTCGTGTCTTGACTTTGTTGAGTAAAAACAACGTATTCGGTGGGTCCGACACTCTGAAACGATACCGCCGGGATCGTTTGACTTTTGTGGCGACGAAGACACTAAGGCAAGATCGAGGAGTCATCTGGAGGACAGGTACGGCAGGTGTAGTCGGAGAGAGACCGGGAGAGAAAATGTGGGCAAAAAAGAAAAACGAAGGTACAGAGAGTTAATAAAGCGACCCATTTTCCATCGGAGAAACAGTTCCCTGGATAGAAAGACAAAGGGAGATCTGGACATTGACACTCCTGGTCCGACCGTGTCTCCCCCATGATGTATGTAAAAAAAAACGTATTTATAAAAAACTTATTATTTAGTAAGATACAAATAATGGACGTAACATAGAGAATAACTACATTTTCTTTTATCAGAGCTTACTCACTTTATAGCATTCTTAATTAAACATTGTCGGACTTATATAGTTTTTCTGACCAATACAATACTTTTTCAAAAATAAAAATTTCTTAATTCGGTATTTTAGAACCTTGTAGAGAAACTTTAAATCAAAACTAAAATTTTTCTCTTATTGTTGATCGTTGTTGATGATTGTGTTAACTTAACCATTTCCTTAACTTAAATTTATCTTAAATAATGTTATTACATTTTTATTTGGTTTAACGAGGTAGATAAGTTTTGTAGAAAATAAACCGAGAGATTTTCTACTATTAAACTAAACTTTTCTAGTCTACATAACTGACTTTACACTAAAGATGCCATGAATTACCTTCTTACTCCTTTTACTTTTCCTTTAAATAGAAAGTATAAACAATTATAGACTACTCTTAACACGTTCCAACCAGAGTCAGTATCATATTATCTTAAGAATTTGAACTATACATAGATTTTTAATATAAGTAATTTTAGTAAACCTATTCTATAGTTCTAAGAATCTGTTGGTCATAACACAACGGTCAATACTTCAAAACGTCTTTAGATATTATGAAACGTTGATTACCACGACACGTGAGACTTTTAAAGAACTTTTTTGAAAGTTTTCTAGGACGGGGAAACTGGACTCTTCAACAAAGAATTCTGATTTAATATAGATTTGTCTTCTTAAACCCTTGAGAGGAAAAATGAAAAATTTTAAAACAAATAAATAAAAATAAAGACCGACACGACCCAGAGCACCCCCGAAAAGAGATCAACCCCACGCCCCCGAGGAGAGATCGACGCCCCTCGCCCGAAGAGGGGTGTCACCAAAGAGGCCGACTCGTGCCCGAGAGCCGCACGTCCGATGTCGGGGACGCCGTGCACCTGAAGCAGCGAGGCCCCGTGCACCCTAGAAGCGCCTAGTCCCTACCTCGGGCACAGAGGACGGGACAGTCCGCCCGAGAAATGATGACTCGGTGGTCCTTTCGGGGCTCTGAGAGTAAAAATCACATATAAACATAACGTCATCTCGTGTGTGTGGCACCATTCGTACATCGAGGTAAATAAAAGTGTTTCAATTGTGTCGTCACATTAGTCCGATCTTGTCCTTTATTTCATAGTAATCAGTTTCTCGGTCAAGTTCACAAAACTGGTAAAAAGAGACCGGCACAAGAGGAAGAAGAATGTGTTGGACTTTACTCGGGAACTAACCTAAGCATCGGTGTGCGAGCGTGTACGACCAAGGTCCGGCACCGAACGCAAAAGTCGGAAAACTATCACAGAAAATACTTATCCACAGAAAACGAAATCACCTCAAGTTAAAGTGTCAGAAATTGTCGTGTAAAACTCAGGACAAATTCTTAGAGACGGATGGGGTTCCAGTACTTCTGTAAAAGGATATAAACGAAGATTTTCGAAATGACGAAATGAAAAGGAGAAATTTGGATACCGAGTAGACCTAACTAACTATAAATCACGGTTCATACCAGTTTACAGTAGACACTAATATAGACCCCCAACACTAATATCCATTAAAATAAAAAGAAATTTTAAAAGCCATAAAAAGGTTATTTTTACAGAACCGTAATATTAAAATTTTCACACTTAATTAGCGGTAAGTGATGTAATATGACACATTGTTTTTTAGAACTTTAGAGTCACCAAGATTTGTCCCCCATAAGCCAAAAAACGAAAGGACACAGTTCCTGACGGTAAATCACTTACACCCAGAATGGCTCGGACACCAATATCCTCGACTCGAGACAAAGTAACAAGAAAGGTAAGATTCTGAGTCCGCTTTCTGAGAGGGACCGTCTCCAAGTCCTCGTTTATTAGACGGTCTGCGGAAGTTATGAAGATCTTCAAAGAAGGTGATCTCCCATTATATCTCGAACTGACGAGTGTAAGATAGGTAATCGGTTTCACTTAGTGCACTGCCTCCGGTTTCCTGAACGTCAGGTCACATCTCTTTCGAGAACATTCTCTTCCTCTCTTACTTTGCAAAATTTATGACATTAGGTGACGTCTCCGATACAATGTTCCGGTGTATAGAACATGTTAAAGAAGGACCGAGACTTAAGGAGGCATAGTGTGACTTTCGGAAAATATTGCACCAGGGTTAGCAGTTGGGTTTAAGTCTCGGGTGGTGAGAGGATATGTTGGAAACGCTAGGACATCGAAGCCTGACCCCGAAGTGTTCACCGCGTCACCAGTTGTTAGAAAGACTGTTACGTCCTCTGCGGTCTCTACACTCAAATGAGAGACCCAACCCTTCTCGGGGCCTCATTCTTTGTCGTTCCGTGAGGTCAGAAGAACGAACCTCTTAGGGTGCCTGTCTCCTCGGACCGCCCGACGTCAGGTGCCCGGCGTTTCAGTCTGTACTGACTCGCTGATTGTGAGAGTGAAAGGTCTCGTGTCTCCTTCGTCAGGGGTCGTGTGTCATCCGTAAGTCGACTTCAAACATCTTAACTTGCAGTGTCATTATACCAGTACTTTATTATAAAAAATTTTTAATCTACTGAAATTTTTTTAGGGTCTCAACAGCCATCACTTCTGAGACATTGAAGATTCTTTTCAACGGCGAGTCACTTCGTTTCGTGTTCAGCTCTTAGTTCATGTCAAGCGGGAAGTTCTTGACTGACTGTTGTTATCTCGACGTTCACTAAATAGTGGAAGAGCTCCGCGTATGTAAGCGAAACGAGTGCCACACATAAAATACGGAGGATTATGGAGGATTATCGGAACTTCTCTGAGTCTTTTTACACGAGACTGCAGACACAGGGGTCCAGTGAGAACGATGAGACGGACCACCTCTCCTTATTTTCGTTCAATATTCCCGCGTGGCGGTCGCGAGAATCCCGCGTGAGACGGAAAAAATATTTTTACCTGGGATGAACCACCATCAGCCTTAATAAAAGTCACGACTCTATTTGAAATTCAATTGAAGAGTAACAGAAGTCTTTATACCAGACTACGAACGCCTACTACAGACAGAAAACATATAACAAGACAGCGATTCAGGACAGACTGAGAAACTCTGGGGTACCTGCCGTCGTGCGGTCCGAAGGGACAGGAAGAGATAGAGGACCTCAAACGAGTTTGAGTACAGGTAACTCACCCACTACGGTAGGTTGGTAGAGTAGGAGACAACGGGGGAAGAAGAGGACGGAAGTTAGAGAGGATCGTAGCCCCAGAAAAGGTTACTCAGTCGAGAAGTGTAGTCCAACACTGTGACAATTTCGAAGTCGCAGTCGTGGTCAGGAAGGTCACTTATAAGTCCCGACTAAAGGAAATCCTAACTGACCAACCTAGAGGAACGTCAGGTTTCCTGAGAGTTCGCAGAAGAGGTCGTGGTGTCAAACTTTTGTAGTCAAGAAGTCACAAGTCGGAAGAAATACCAGGTTGAGAGTAAAAGCATGGACTGATGATCTTTTTGGTATAGAAACTGATCTGGATGGAAACAACCGTTTCACTACAGAAACGAACTGGGACCAGTGACACTTACCTTCGATCTCACCTGAGTACCAAAATGATCGGTTGAGAGTCAGAGAGAAGGAGGGGCGGAGGAGTAAGAAAGGAGTAGACAAAGAGAGAGACATTATCCTTGAGTTTCTACATCTCTATAGTCCTACACCTGTAGTCAGACCTAGAAACATGATTTTCCAGAATCAACTTCTGGTACGATATATTCTACCTCGGTGTTCGTTTCCCTTCAGACCCGTCGTCTTCGATACTCCTTCGCTCACTCTCCCCTCCCCTGTACCTACTCGTAAAGACTTTCTTTATGTCTTTTCTTTTCGACAAATATCTCTACCGACTCTACTTTTCGGTACACTACGACCCTCTTCTGTGTGTGTGTGTCAGTGTGTGTGTGTGTGTGTGTGACAGAGTGTGTGTGTGACAGAGTGTGTGTGTGTGACAGAGAGTGTGTGTGTGTGTGACAGTGTGTGTGTGTGACAGAGTGCGTGTGTGTGTGACAGAGTGTGTGTGTGACAGTGTGTGTGTGCGCGTGTGTGTGTGTGACAGAGTGTGTGTGTGTGACAGAGAGTGTGTGTGTGTGTCAGCGTGTGTGTGCGCGCGTGTGTGTGTGTGTCAGAGTGTGTGTGTGTGACAGAGTGTGTGTGTGTGACAGAGTGCGTGCACAGGAGTAAAAGGTCCCTCGGGGTCGGGGTCCCTAAGACTAAGTTTGTCCAGAAACCATCTCAGACATTTACGTGTAAAAATTGGCACGGCGTCCCATGAGAGTCAAACCCTTAAAATCCGGGAAGAACCTTCTCGAGACCGACGAAACAGTCCATTGGAAACGAGTAGAAAGGTCGAAGTCAGGATCGGTTTGTTATGTTTAAGTTTGGCTCGTCTCTCAGTGTGGAAAGATCGGGGACGTACGAAAACGGACACAACAAGCGGAACGGACCCTAAGGAGAGGGAAAAAGACTAAGGACATTTTCGGACGAGCAGGAATGTCTGAATCGAGTTTGTAGTCGCAGAAAACTTCGGGACTTAGGAGGAGAAGAGTAGACCAAAGGAGGTGAGTCAATCCTAGGGACAATGTAGTAAAATCGGGAAGGGGTTCAAGAATCGAGAGAAAAATCTCTTTCAGAACTTACGGAGGGTAAGAGAGAGGAGGATGGAAATGGTTTAGGTTTCAGACTTGAAGTTTAAGGTTCAGACGAAAGACGGGGATAGAAGACTTAAAGAATCCTTAGAGAACCATGATCAGTAATCATGGGAGAGAAGAGTGTGGACTGTAAAGTAATACTTTTTCCAGTTGTTGTGTTTTTGGACTTTCTTAGGGGGGTATGCGAAACGTGGATCTAAGTTATTAAAATTGTGGAAAACGATATACACAAAATAGAAAAAAGAAAAACGACTTGATAAACTTTCAACGTCTATAATACAATCAAAGAGAGATTTACAAAATCGTACGTAAAGGTTCCCGAAGGGTCACCACGTTACCATTTCTTAGGTAAACGGTTACTAATGTCCTCCAGATTCTCTGGGTCTCAAACTAGGGACCCAGTCCTTCTTCCTTTGTCGTCGAGTGAGGTCATACGAACGGACCTTTTAAGACACCTATCTCCTCGGACCGCCCGATCGGGTACCCAAACGTTTCTTAGCCTGTATTGACTCGTACGTACGTACGGCATGCAAAGGTTTATACTCCAGTACAAGGATATATGGGAGTGAAAAACTTATGTGGAAGACACGTAAAAGGAGTCAAAAAGGGGTTCAGTTACCGGAAAGGAAGACAGAGGAAGTGATCTAGAAGGAAAGGGGTTGAAAATATGCACCGACACGTGCTTCCTAACGAGCAACAAAGAGAAGTAAAGGGAATTTTAACAAAACTAAGTAAAATAAGGTAGGATACAGTAAATTTAAGGTAGATGTCAAACATCCGAAGTCTTAAGGGTCAGGTCAGTAGAGTATGAACTTGGGATCTACACAAACGTACGCACGCACGTCCGATTCCGTGAACTCAGCACAGACTGAGAAACACTGGAATATTTGACATCGGGCCGTCCGAGGAGACAGGTACCCTAAGAGGTCCGTTCTTACGACCTCACCCAGCGGTGAGGTAAGAGGTCCCCTAGAAGACTGGGTCCCTAGTTCGGACCCAAAGTACGTGACGTCCGCCTACGACACGGCAGCCTCGGGTCCCTCGAACGAGTCATGTGAGGCCGATGTGTAATTCGGCGGGTCCCCCGAGACGGAGGTTAGAAGAAGAAGGTCTACACGTGTTTGAGTTAAGGAGTGACAAAGTCCGAGGTGAGTTCATAAAGGGTGATTCACTAAAAACTACTAATGAAATAGATTTTATCTTAAGGGAAGGTTGTCGTAAATCTTAAAGAATAGAAGAAGTTTTAAGGATAGTCAAAGACTTACACTTAAAATTCGAATAAGTAATAGAGAAAAGGTGACTCCGGAGTCAAGGTACTTTCGTACCTAAAATCGCCAAAAAACCGTACCTCGTGGACCTTGTATGTTCCATGAGTCATTGTAGGTAACTTAATTATCGACTTACCATGTGGTCCTCAGTCCCTCTACACAAATAAGTGGTCCTGTCGAGATTTGGGTCTGTGTACAGGACTGTGTACCATCCTGAGTCAGGTATAAAGAACTGACTTCCGTCATTGAGGGGTTTACAAGAAATATCTTCGTATTTTTTAATCAATAAGGGTCTTAAATGAGAATTCGAAAGAAAAGGACCGTACGATTTTACCCTAAGGGTGAGTAAACCTTTTTGTACTTAGATTGAGAGTACTTTAATAACATCACGAAAAGTTTACGGTGGAGAGAAAGAAAAGGGACTCTCTTTATAAATCTGATCGTTCTGTAACGTCGATATATTTCTGAAATTTTTAATAGTAATTTTTACTTTTTTAGTATTTTTTACTCTAGAAATGGGTGACAAAATACCTTAAGGTCAAAATTGTATTTTGATGGACACGTTTAATGCATAAGACACACACACACACACACACACACACACACACCACACATGCATTATATAATCTAAAATACTACGTGGGTGGTACTTCGATTTTTGCGTGGGTGAGATGCCTTACAACACTCCGTCCTTATTCTACTTCGGACAGGGGAAACATGACGTCGAAGAGGATGAGTCACATAACTCCGGTCTTACACCGACCCGTAACGGACAACGTTAGTCTTGGTCGATGGGATCGTTCTTGTAGGTCCTTTCTAAAAGGGACTTAACACCTCTTCCCTGGAAAGAGACAGTACCAAGCAACAGAAAATAAATCTTCTTCACCCGTAACCAAAAGCCGAAGGGACCACCGAGTCACCATTTCTTGGACGGACGGTTACGTCCTCTGTGCCCAAGATAGGGACCCACCCCGTCTAGGGGACCTCTTCCTTTACCGTTGGGAGAGGTCACAAGAACGGACCTCTTAGGGTACCTGTCTCCTCGGACCACCGATGTCAGGTACCCAGCTTACTCAGTCTGATTTGTTGTTGTTCCATAATGAAAATCCCTTTCCAGACATCGAAGGATAAACGTTCGTTTTGGAAGGTCATAAATGTTATACTGTGAACCAAAGTAAGGTCATTCACCTAAATAATTCTCTTTTCTCATTGTTCTCCCTCAACCTCCTCCTCTTGTAAATACGTTTTTAATTTGAAATTTTACGGATGTTTTACTCTTCATTCCCTGGGGTTACTTGAGTAATGGACATACTAAGTGTCTAAGGGAATTACAGACTGAGAAAATACAATTAAACATTACTATAATATAGTGAACGACGAAGATATCACGTTGCTCGTGACCTCACTCAGTACTCTGGACTTAAGGAAAAGATTAAATGATCATAGTAATGAATTCTTTCACAAAATTGAAAAACTTTGAAAAAAAAGTATCCTTCACACTCTAAAAATTATAAAAGGGTAACCTTTATGTTACTCTTTATTACAAAGAGTGACCTAATGTTTCTTAACGTTTCTTCTTCTATATATATACACACCTTTTTAAGACGATTGATGATATATTCAATGAGATATTTCACGATTATCGTACTTCACAAGACTTCGTAGGAGTAGAAGAATGAACATAAGATTCACCTTTTCTATGCTCGTGAATTGTCTACTGAACCCTATGTCTTTCGTGTGTCTTTTACGATGTACTATACGATACTAGTAATGGAATCGAAAGTAATCCTCGACTGGTAGGAAGGTAACCATATACTACCATATTTGGTCATCAATTTGGTTCTCTAATTTTTTTTTAACAGAAGAGAGACACTTTCGCATCAAGTTTATGGAAACGCACTCGACACACTGTAGAAGAGAGAGAGAGAAGATCAAGGAAAGATGAGAGGAGATTCGCAAGTGACGGGTCGTGACACGTCCCGCCGGTAGCATACTTCTATTTCATTGGACGGGACTCCTCCGACTTCCAGGTCAACACCTCTGTCTGTTTATTTATTTACGGTAGTCCAAAATTTTACGACATTGTCTACGGGCCCGTACGGCATCCTCCGTGCAACGTAAAGTGCGCTGAATAGAGTTCCTTTCGTTCTATGAACTCAAACGAAAGACGGATATCTTGAACAGACATAAAGTACTGAGGACGAGACAAAATTCGAAAGACAGCAAAAGTCTTATCGAATCGTGTCTGTGACTCTAACTTTCAGTTTCCAAATTAACTAAACTGGAAATTCTATTAATCTCGTCTGGGAAAGACTACGTTTGCTAGATTAGATCCGAGGTCCATCCCTTGTATGACCAAGTGTCTCGACCCTTCGGGTTCCAACGACTCTAAAGTCCGTACCGGTCGGGGACTACGCGTGTGTCGAAAAGACACCAGAACAAAGAGAGCAAGAAAGAGAGAGGGATAGTTGGAGGAAAAGAAGAGACACAACAGAAACAAAACAACCTAATTTCTACAGGGAGGAAACACATGGGTCAGTTCGATACAGAGTTGTCAGAGTCTAAGAAATAGTTAGTGTTGCCTTTCTCTGTTGAAAATTGAAGATCGAAACATTAATTTAAGATCTTCTGTACACGAACCAGAAGGGAATCAGTACACGAGTGGAAACCTTGTTGTGAACGAGGGTCCCTTACACCGTGAAACACACTGATCCACACCCAGTTTGCGTGAATGGGTAACAGGTGACCCGCCCCTCCCTCCACAATTGGTACTGACTATAGGAGTGATCTTGTCGAACCGGCTCGTACTTCACTTCACTTCAGTGAGTCAGCACAGGCTGAGAAACGCTGGGGTACCTGACATCGGGTGGTCCGAGGAGACAGGTACCCTAAAAGGTCCGTTCTCATGACCTCACCTAACGGTAAAGGAAGAGGTTCCCTAGAAGGGTTGGGTCCCTAACTTGGGTCCAGAGGGCGTAACATCTGTCTACGAAATGGCAGACTCGGTGGTCCCTTATCTCGTCAAAACAAGACGTTTCCTTCCCTATAACCCAGTTTCGGGGGTTTACACGGAAAGTATTTGTCTTTGTGTTACCTTACTGAAGAGACGTTATAATCGTCGTGCGAAGATGACATTGCTGGGAGACCATTTAGGAACGGAAAACGGAAATGAAGGAGATCCTCGTAGTGGTAGGGAGGATACCCCGGAGGGGAGGGAGTGACGTTTGGACGTCAATCACGTCCTCGACGTAAAAGAATGTCTAATATGGGTGAACCGACGTCAACTAACCAGTATACGACCGTGGACACGATTGGGTCTGGTTAGTCTCGACAAAGGACTCAAAGACTTCCACCCCGATCACTTCTGAAGAATCAATGAGTCACGACCTTCCAAATTGTTTTACAGTTTTATCTTTGAACAACGATACAAAGGATCCCACACCTCCTTCAGTCAGGTATCGACCAAATATCTAACTTATGTCGACTATTGTGTCCTTTCTTGTCTAGTTAGTCGATTACCATGTCTAATTCATTGGCGAACTAAAGACTAGAAGTGATGTTCAGGAACGAGGAGGGTTGTTAAGGTCGTTGACACAAAGATATTGTACTCGTAGTGATAGGTCGTCTTTAGATTGTGATCGATGTCTGTGTTTGGTGCCTGCCTCCGACTGTAAAGGGTCAACAACAACAAGTCAGTGAGTCAGGACAGACTGAGAAACGTTGGGGTACCCCACGCCGTAAGGTCCGAAGGGACAGGAAGTGGTAGAAGGTTTTGAACGAGTTTGAGTACAGGAAGCGTAGCCACTACCGTAGGTTGGTAGAGGAGACAGCAGGGGAAGAGGAGGACGGAAGTTAGAAAGGGTCGTACTCCCAGAAAAGTTTACTTAGTCAAGAAGTGTAGCCTACCGGTTTCATAACCTCGAAGTCGAAGTCGTAGTCAGGAAGGTTACTTATAAGTCCTGACCAAAGGAAATCCTAACTGACCAACCTAGATGGACGACAGGTTCCCTGACAGTTTGATATCGAAACTGATGTACCCGGAAACAGTCGTTTCGTTACAGAGACGAAAAATTATACGATAGATCCAAACAGAATCGAAAAGAAGGTTCCTCGTTCGCAGAAAATTAAAGTACCGACGTCAGTGGTAGACGTCACTAAAACCTCGGGTTTTTTATTTCAGACAGTGCCAAAGGTTACAAAGGGGTGGATAAGCGGTACTTCACTACCCTGGTCTACGGTACTTGAATCAAAAGACTTACGACTCCAAATTCGATCGAAAAAATGAGAGGAGAAAGGGAAAGTAGTTCTCCGAGAAATCAAGAAGAAGTGAAAGACGGTATGCCCACCATAGTAGACGTATAGACTCCAATAACTATAAAGAGGTTCGTTAGAACTAAGGTCGAACACGAAGAAGGTCGGATCGCAAAGAGTACTACATGAGGTATATTCAATTTATTCGTCTCACTTTTATATATCGGAACCGCGTGAGGAAAGGATTAAACCTTGTAAGGTAAAAGGGTACAGGCGAAAATTGACAACGAAGAATTGGACGTGTGTGCAAAGAGTCCTCCGTCCATTCCACCAGACCATAAGGGTAGAGAACTTCTTAAAAGGTGTGAAACAACAATTCGTGTGTCAGTTTCCGAAATTACATCAGTTTCTTTGTCTTCATCAACAAGAAGCCCTTAAGAGAACGAAAAAGAAACTAGGTCTCCTACAACCGTTAAACTAGAGACCAAGGAGATGGAAAAGATTTAGGTCGAACTTGTAGACCCTCAAGAGCCAAGTGTATGTCGACTTCGGACCGAACCTCTTAAAACTCGTAATGAAACTATCGTACACTTTGCGTACGTCAACACACCATCAAACTTGTAAGAAACCGTAACAGGAAGAAACCCTAACCTTACTTTTGTCCATTTTTCTATGTCCGTTTAAATTAAAAATGTTTTATAAAATAAATCGAGTTATATTGGTTTTATAATAGTAATGTTTAACATTAGTTATACTTTACATTTAACTATATAAAATGTAAAGAAAGAAAAATTTTTTTAGAAAAATAAAGTGTAAAATAAAACGTGACCTCGTCTCGATTGAGTAACCTTTTCTGG
Organism: Capra ibex; assembly: GCA_006410555.1. Taxonomy (NCBI): domain Eukaryota; kingdom Metazoa; phylum Chordata; class Mammalia; order Artiodactyla; family Bovidae; genus Capra; species Capra ibex. The sequence continues at coordinate 1,341,281 of SJYO01012962.1, read as the reverse complement.
GACTACGACCCTTTCTAAGTTCCGTCCTCCTCTTCCCCTACTTTCTCCTATTCTTCCAACCTACCGTAGTAGTGGAGTTACCTGTACTCAAACTCGTTCGAGACCCTCGACCACTACCTGTCTCTTCGGACCGCACGACGACAGGTCACCCAGTGTTTCTCACCCTGTGCTGACTCGTCGACTTGACTTGACTCTGGATTAATTGCCATAACACTATCAACGTCCACTTGTCACTTCCCTGAGTCAGTACGCACATCCACAGACAAGAGGAGGGTTTACGGGAGGGTAGACTAGACTCGTCTCAAGGGACACGACTGTCCTCCAGGAGTAACAAAAAGGTAAAATTTATAACGTCGCAACATCCAAAGAAAGTCTGGTTTAGAAGTGTCACACCACACGTAAAATGGGAACGCCGTTAGAGTCAGACCTACTCAATATAAATAAAATAAAATAAATAAAGACCAACGTGACGCAGAAGGAATACCGTGCACCCGAAAGAGATCAACACCGTTCTCCCCCGATGAGAACCAACACCCTCCGGTATAGTTTATAGATATTTCATTAAGGAAGAAACAGACTCTATTTTTACACATAACTACAGAGGTAAGAAATTGTCGTAGGATTTCGAATTCTTGAAAAAAACGACAACAAAACAATGAATGTTACGAAATGTAAAAGTTGTCATGTATGAATTTTAAAAGAGGAATGGGATCACGGTTGTTCATGTAAAATCTTTTACTATTTTGACTAGAATCGGTGTACTCTCCAAAAGAAAAATGTCAACTTTTTGAGTAACTCCTATTGTAAGGAAGGGAAAGTTACCACTTCTACATGAACTTTCATAAAAATGTATGTTGTCAACTTTGAAAATTATAAAAACATGTACGATGTAAATTAATCAAAGAACATCGTAGAGTAATTTTACATCTCGACGTCAATTCTTTTAATTATTTTTAACGAAAAGAAGGTAAGTGTAAAATTTACCTTTCTATTATAATCAAAACGAAATATGGTACCGCTCGTTTGATAATATATTATTATCGAGGTTCATAAAACTACACGACTTTTCTTAGGTGACACCAAATCATCCATTTAAGTGAGTAAAGAAAGAATAGTATTATTAAGGAACTTCGTCTCAAATCTTGTTTTACGTCACTGCCAAAATCAAATAAGTAGGGAAATAATTCTCCTTTTTTATCCGAATAAAAGGTATCCATTCGAGACCCTTCTTCACAGAAAGAGAAAACAAATGAAGACATAGAGTTTACGAACTTCATCACGAATTGGACTCTTTTATAAGTTATTTATAAACAACTTACTAATGTGAGCAATGATACTTATTTTCTGTAAATTATTACATTACCCGTTTTTCCTATAATAAAATTTGTATATGAGCCGCCATACGAAACACATTTTAAACATTATATGTGTGAAGTTTACATTGAGAATGTTTTAAGTATACTTTGTTCATTATAGTAGGAGTAAAATTCCTACTCTTTTGACTCTGCGTTCTCTTCGAGCAATTCAAAGGTTTCAACTGTATTAATTTACCACCTCAACTTTAACAGAAGTCTATCGGGCTGAGGAAAATTAGTACGTAATTAAAGGATCCCGGCAGCATGTGTTATGGTGTTTCATCCACCGAATTTTGTTGTCTTAAAATAATAGAGCACCAAGACCTCCGAGTCAAGTCAGGTCAGCGAGTCGACACAGACTGAGAAACACTGGGGTACCGGACGATGTGCGGTCCGAAGGGACAGTTAGTGGTTGAGGGTCTTAAATGAGTTTAAGTACAGGTAGCTCAGTCACTACGGTAAGTTGGTAGAGTAGGAGAAAGCAGGGGAAGAGGAGGACGGAAGTTAGAAAGAGTCCAAGTCCCAGAAAAGGTTACTCAGTTAAGAAGTGTAGTCCACCGGTCTCATAACCTCAAAGTCGAAATCGTAGTCAGGAAGGTTACTTATAAGTCCCAACTAAAGGAAATCCTACCTGACCAACCTAGAGGACCGTCGGTTTCCCTGGGAACTCTCAGAAGAGGTTGTGGTGTCAAGTTTTCGTAGTAAAGAAGTCGTGAGTCGAAAGACACATCAGGTTGAGAATGTAGGTATGTCCTGATGACCTTTTTAGTGTCGAAACTGATCTGTCGGGATCTTTAGGTTTTAGTTCCCAGGACGAAGGAGACTTGGTATTCCTCCTCCTGAAAAGGGTAGAGTAGAGTAGATCAAGGACCACAAGGGACGGTCGGGAACCGTCCGGAGCCGAACATCCGCGGACTGAGAGGCAGACGGAGACGACCGGGACGACAAGAGATGGAACACGCAGGGAGAGAAGATCTTCACGTGGGTGGTATAACCTAATTCCCAGGTGGCATAAAGACATACTGGAGTGGATTTGATTAACGTAAACGTTGTTGAGACAAAGGGTCATCCCAGTGTAAACTCCAGAACCTTAACTCCTGAGGTTTTAGAGAAAGACCACCCAGTGTCGAGATGGTATTGTTAGGGTATGAACTGTAAACAGTTGGGTCTACCAATAATTAGTGGATCTTTCGGGTTCCGTGACCCGAACGAACAACTATATCCCTAGGTCTTTCCATATTACATAAGAAGGAAATTATATAAACCCTCCTCTTCTATATAAAGGTTTTTTATGTATTGTTATTGTCCGTCAAAATCTTGCCACTCAAAGTCCACTGCCGTCATATGTGATTTCCTTTATAAACGTCTACAAGTCTGTTTTCCGAGATTTAAGCACTTGCCACACTAAAAACCGGTCAAATAAATTAAACACACACACACAAAGTACTCTCTTTACTTCCTTAACCCATCCTCGATTTGAGTCCCCAGGGAAGGTTCAAATAATAGTGCTTCTGAGTATGCCAACGTTGATAGGTAGGATAATATTATGGTTGATATTTAAACTATACACAGAAAGAAAGTACAGGATCAGGTTTTCTGAATATTCTTATCTGTAACTTTTAAACGATACATGATTTTATTAACGGTAATTTTACGTTTATTAATAGTGAAACTTACATATTCTTATGTCCCACTTTTCCCTAACCTAAAGCCGTGATGGACATCTGATATTTGACACCGTAGTACATCGCTTTCTTACCTTTTAGGATTCCCTTTATTGAGGAAAATTTTCGACAAAACAACGTACAAAAAGTCACCTAATTCTTTCCTACTATATGGGTGATTTTGTTACCGTCCGAGACAACACTAAGAATTTTCCTCCTGACAAATGTTCGCCCTCCACTACGGGTAAGTTTTGCGTAGGAGTGTTTCTCACAGAAACAGATTCTTTTCTTAGCGACACAACAAAGTAACGTTTACAGACACCTAAAGACTAAGACCTCTTAATAAAACCTTAGTCCCTGTAAACAACAAAACTTTTTGGACCGATCGCTTGCGAAAGTCTTTTTATTTTAGTAAAGAACCCAAAACACAGAGTTCCCACTATTTACTGTAGCTTTATAAGGCAAAACATAGCGAGTGCAGACTATATTTGACTTCCGAACTTTTATGGCAGGGTCGTAGCTACCGCTACGCGTCTGCCTCTCTTCGCTCGACCGGCCGACAAGGCGAGGCCTCGAACTGTGACGCGCCCGAGGGGGGTGGGGGAGGGGGTTTAGGAGGTCTTCTCGTATGAGAGTGTGCAGTCCCGGCTCTTTTATTCCAGTTATAAGTAGAGTTATTTAATGTTTTCCGGGAACGACACGTCTTCCGTCGGTTCGGACGTCTTTGGTGCGACGCCGGCCGAATCGGGGTTTGTGCGGCCGAGGCGCCCCCTGGCGCGAGCCAGCAGCGCCGACGCCCCGACCTAACCCCACTGCCAGCAGCGCCGACGCCCCGACCTAACCCCACTGCCCGGACGACGCCGTAGCGACCGTCCGACCCGTGCGACCGTCGCGACACTGCCGCCCCACCCCCGTCACTCGGTCGCGGGCGAGACGGTCTGAGGAGGACCTTTTCCTGTTCGCTCGTAGACTCTTACGCACGGAGGAAGAACCTCAATTTGCCAGTGTCCAGTGTGCGTAGAAGAGGTGACTGGACGACTAGCCTGACCAGTACGTCGGCAGCCAACAGGCCCAGACGTCACTGTCCGTAGCGTCTTTGCCCACGTTGTGCGGTGGCACTGATGTCTGCGAGGGAGTGTCTTGACTCGTCAGGGTTCATGGTCTGTCAAGGGTGGGCTGAGACCTCACTCCAAAATACACATTAGTACTGTCTACGAGTCCCGGTCCTACCAAAAGGGAAATAGGAAGAAGGAACGTTGACCAAGGATAGACTGAACGAGACTTTATCGGAGAGAAAATACTTATCTACGTCGAACTCCGACAGTTGTCATACTTTGGTTGTAAGAATGAGTGGTTTGGAAACAAAAGGGGTTGTCTTGTACGAACGAAGAAAGTCCGGTCAGATCCCGACGGGACGTTTAGGACGAACCGAAAAGTACGGTTCTCGATGGACTACGGTTGGTCTCCGTCGAAGTTTCTATGAAATACAGTATTCCTTTGAAATTCTTGAACAGGGGATATTGTTAACGTACGACCTATCATTTCAAAAGAAAAAAAAACTACACATAAAAGAACCGTCGATTAGAGGGAAGTCCCCAAATTTTCGCTTGTCCGTATTATTTTACGAAGAACGACAAAGTGAAGTTTAAATCCCTAACTGCCGTGTCGTACAGAAGAGATTTCAACGAACCAATAGAGACTCATTTCTGATGGGGACAGGGTTCAAGAGTCAAGGTTCAGTACCAATTTCTCGAAAGACAAACTGTGTCCGTAAATAGTGGGTTAACACCGTAGGACCCTTTCACTTCACTTTCAGTGAATCAGCACAGGCTGAGACGTTGAGGTACCTGACATCGGGAGGTCCGAGGAGACAGGCACCCTAAGAGGTCCGTTCTTGTGACCCCACCCAACGGCAAAGGAAGAGGTCCACTAGAAGGGTTTGGTCCCTAGTTTAGATCCAGAGGACGCAATGTCCACCTAAGAGTATACAGACTCGACGGTCCCTTCGGGACACCGTAGAACATTGTGGTGGATTACAGTCTACTTGAAGGGGTTCTGACCTTTTTTCCGTTTCTTGTTCCCATATCCTAGAGAGACCTTTTAATAAACTTTGTCCCTCAATAACTAGAAGACCCCGATCATTTATTACGGAGACAAAACATACCAAGTGGTAACGAAAACTCTCGCAGTAATAAAGGGCCGTAAAAAAGTAGTAAACAAACACGAAGATTTAAGTCCTTTTCCATACAAAATCCGAAATAGACCTTCTGTGTTAAATTTGTAATTTCCAAAAGGAGACGTCTGTATCAATCCTGTCCTCCTTCTGTTTAGTCCGGCGACCTTTTCTTCCTTTCGAAAGTATCAAAGTCGCATCAAGGATCCCACGCACGAACGTACGAATCAGCACAGACTGAGAGACACTCGGGTACTTGACATCGGGTGGTGCGAGGAGACAGGCACCCTAAAAGATCCGTTCTTGTGACCTCACCCAACGGTAAGGGAAGAGGTCCCCTAGAAGGACTGGCTCCCTAACTTGGACCCAGAGAACCCAGAGGACGTAACTCGACCGTCTAAGAAATGGTTGATACCTTCGATTAATTCTCGTAGAGTAACGGAGACACCCGTTAGCGAACTCATTGTTACGGGTCGTTCTGCCCTTCATATCCCTTCTTGAGACCGGTTTCAAGACTCAGGACACAGGGTACTTTACGGGATCAATGGTCAGTTGGAACTTATCAGTAATCTTCCTGACTACGACCTCGACTTCGAGGTCATGAAACCGGTGGATTACACTTCTCGGTTGAGTGACCTTTTCTGACCTCCAGTTTACTCTTCTCCCGCCGTCTCCTACTCTACCAACCTACCGTAGTGGTCGAGTTACCCACACTTAGACTCGTTCGAGCCCCGCCATCACTTCCTGTCCCCTCGGACCGGTCGACGTCAGGTACCCCGAAGTTTCTCAGTCTGTGCTGAATCACTGAGTTGTTGTTGACAAGTCTACGGTGTTACATGCTCAAGGATTTGAACTCACTCCAATCCTTAGGAACGAACTCTTAAATGTCAACAGGTCCTCTCATTTTAGTAAGTCCAGTCGGAAAAATTAAGGTTATCACCTTGTGTATTTATGATTTCCCACTTTCCTAAATATCTTTTAGTGTCTTGTTTAATTGTTGATCTTTGACCTAGAGTTTTAATAAAGAGGGGACGTGGGGCGGTCTACGGTTTCCTTTCACTAAGGGACTTCTGGTAAGACAAAAACAAAACTTCAGAATCTAGGTACAACATGATGTAAACTGTAAAAAAATTTGACTATTTAACCCGAAGGGACCACCGAGTCTACCATTTCTTAGACGGACGTTTCACCTTCTGGGTCCAAGTTAGGAACCCAGTCCTTTTAGTAGACCTCTTTCTTACCATTAGGTGAGACCACACCACTGCCGTCGGCACTTTAATTGTCTGCGAGCGAGTACCCTTCCTTTCAATACCGGTCGGATCTGTCGTATAAGTTTTCGTCTCTGTAACGAAACGGCTGATTCGAGGTAGATCGATTCCGATACCAAAAAGGACACCATTACATACCTACACTCTTAACCTGACACTTCTTTCGACTCGCGACTTCTTAACTACGAAAACTTGACACCACAACCTCTTCTGAGAACTCTCAGGGAACCTGACGTTCCTCTAGGTTGGTCAGGTAAGACTTCCTCTAGTCGGGACCCACAAGAAACCTTCCTTACTACGATTTCGACTTTGAGGTCATGAAACCGGTGAAGTACGTTTCTCGACTGAGTAACCTTTTCTGAGACTACGATCCTCCCTAACCCCCGTCCTCCTCTTCCCCTGCTGTCTCCTACTCTACCGACCTACCGTAGTGACTGAGCTACCTGCACTCAGACTCACTTGAGGCCCACTACCACTACCTGCCCCTCCGGACCGCACGACGTTAAGTACCCAGCGTTTCGCAACCTGTACTGACTCGTTGACTTGACTTGACTTGACTAAGAACGGATCTCTTTTGACACACCCACTTTGTCTGAGTAACAAAACGGTACGTTTGAACAAAAGTAACCAGTAAATTAAAAGATGCTTTAGGAAAACGAAAATCTTTTACTGGAAAGAGTATTTAAGTCGTACCAAGATTAAGATGCATTTTCACTTAGTAGTCAAAAGTTACCTGAAGACTCACATAGATGACCTCGAAGATAACACCCTTCTAATATAGAACGGACCTTTGTCATCCTAATCGAAGATTCATGAGATAAGAGGTCCTCGAATTTTAATTAAAACCCTTTACCCTTTAGGTACTTTTTGTTCTTTAATAGGTTCTACTGTATAATTGTACTACAACTTAAAGACCTTCGGACCCTTCAGAAGTACATCCTCTACTCTAACTATGTAACTATCTAGTATTCCTTTATGTACCAGATGCACCGACACCATTAACTAGTGTTTCGGTGTTTCTCGGTCGATCACCTGAGTCGTCAACACTTACCTAACTCGAGATGAGAAACCCAATGAACGAGCGAGGTAACTCAGGGAACTGTTACTGACAAAAATCTACCTCCTATTTTCCCGGTCACGGCCGGAAAGGTGGTGAAAGGTTCCTCGTCCTCTGAGAGAAGCTTCGGGCCGGGAGAAGACAGTCAAAACCAAAACACAAAAGTCCCAAGGTGGAGGTTACTGACTCCGACTTCAGATCTGTTTAAAACGTAAACCCCCGTTTCCTCGGACCACCTCGGGTCGACAGGTTAGACCTACCTTCCGTTCAAAGAGGGACGGGTGTAATCGTCTTCTCCCGTAGACCTAGGACATTAATACTTTGATTATTTTACCGATAAAGAATGTTATAAGAGGACACTGGAATCGTCGAAGGTGATGAATACGGAGACACTGTGTGGGGGTTTATCAGTTCCTTTACACCCTACATAAATCGTGTTATATCGGCTAGATAGTTAACCATTGAAGTCGAAAGGGTGACCATTTCACCTTCACTTTCATTTCAACGAGTCAGCATTGGCTGAGAAACGTTGGGGTACCTGACATCGGATGGTCCAAGAAGGTAGTCACCCTAAAAGGTCCGTTCTTATGACCTCACCCAACGGTAAAGGAAGAGGTCCTCGAGAAGGGTTGGGTCCCTAGCTTGGACCCAGAGGACGTAACGTCCGCCTGCTAAATGGTAGACTCGGTGGTCCCTTCAAGAGTTGTTTGACTATTTTCCAATAGGATAAACCCTTCAAATTATTTTATAAGTGGACCAATCTGAGTTTTTTAAAGATCCCCTTTTGTCCTACTTAAACTTCCGACTTCCACCGTCGAAGGACCGAAGTATGACCGTGATCAAACAACCTTCTTACTTCGGCCGATCGATCACGAAAAGTGACTCTTCGGACTTTATCTAATGTCCAACAAAAAAAGATAGGGACTTCCCAAAAAAAAAAAAAAAAAAGTTAACGAGAGGACTCTCTTTTAACTCACATACTGTCCCCTCTGTTCATACTTTGGAGAGTATTAGGACTGAACACAAGAGTTCTCTAACAGGAACTATATACTCCGATGAGTAACTTAGAAAGGACCTCAAATAAATAAACTGGTACAAGGGGGTCTGAATTTACGGACGTAATTAGTTATGACTCGAAAAGGTGTGACTCAGATGTCTCGAGTAGCTCTACTCTTGAAAAATTAAATTTTTTAATTTTTTTTTTAAGATCCATATATGTATTGGGAACTCCTTTATCGTCTAGATAATGACCGGTCGTTGCTGTAGGTACCTGTTGACTCAAAATAAAAACAAGGGATAAAATCCTAATGACTACCTTGAGTCCACTCTTTCTTTCCCAAATGTCAGATGAGTCCATGAATAATTTCTTCGTTCCCGTGAAGTCAAATTCCGTTCTCGTGTCAAGTAAGAAACAAGTAACATAGTAAATAAGTCACTCGAGGAGTCTCATACAATGTCCTTGAACCGAGAACCCGAGAGTACACTTGTGTTAACGGGAACAACTGTTCCTCAATTGTCATCCTCTCCTACTCTACGTGGTCATTTACTGACTAACGTTACCTCGTGCTAGTTTCAATGTCATTTCTATTTAGATCGCTAGATTGTCACACACATTCCTTTCTGAAGGATAATACTTTTCCTTACTTCTGTTTCGGTTTCTTCGGATCATTCTAAGTAGACCAACACTTTGAAGTCTGAGGTTCACGTGTAGGACGTAGTCGAGACGACCTTCTTCACGTCCACTCGACTCCGCTACCTCTCCTCGCCACCCGCTGACGGGACCGTCAGGTCCCCCGTTCCGAGACGAGAGAGCGACGCCCCGTGCTCAAGTCAGGGACCAATCGTTTGATTCTAGGGTGTACGAGACGCCATGCTGGTTTTGGTTTTTGTTGTCGCTTTTTTCTTCCCTTACCCTACTCCTCCTTTTCGGACTTTGTGAGAAGGACCGACAGTCTCCCAGTAAAAAATTACGGTAGTAAAGAAAGCATCTTTTATAATAAGTGAGTTAACATAAATAACCCGTAGATGGTCAGTGGCGACCCTGAATTGTTATTCCTTCTAATGACAGACCCTCATCCTTCTATAAAACTCAGAATTTTGTTACCCTCTACCATTATACATGCATATATACACAAGGATTTATGTACCAAGACTCACACTAACAAAAGATTGTACAGTAGAATCGGTCCGATTTGACACCCGTGGCTTCTGTCCCGTTACCGGTGAAACGTAGTGCGTGTGTGGCAGGTCAATAAGTCAGTCTGAGACTAGATCCACGAAGACACTTCCCTATAACGTCTACATTACTTTCAGGGAATTACTCAACTGTAGTTTAATATCTCTAGTAGGACCACCCGGTGTGGATTAAGACATTCAGGAATGCTCCCTAACCCGGTACCGTTTTCTCTGAAGGTCCTTGTCGACCCAGATGTGAACGAGAAGGAAGCACCCTAGACTGGAAAGACGGACGGACACTGTCTACGAGTCCGGAGACAGGCTTCTCGTAGTTGAACCCGAGGAGCGAAGGACTGATAAACGGAGGTCCAGAGTCTTTACGAATCGGTCGGAGACTCACTCACTCACTCACTTCAGTGAGTCAACACAGGTTGAGAAACACTGGTGTACCTGATATCGGATAGTCCGAGAAGGGAGGTACCCTAAGAGGTCCGTTCTCATGACCTCACCCAACGGTAAAGGAAGAGGTCCCCTAGAAGAACTGGATCCCTAACTTGGACCCAGAAGACGTAAGGTCCCTCTACGAAATTGGAGACTCGGTAGTCCCTTCGGGTCGGAGATGCTAGGACATTTAGTTAAGAAAAATATTTAGAGAAAGGTTGGTCGGGGTATATATGTGTAGAGACACACACACACAGAAGATACCTGAGATGAAAACACCAACTTGAAACTGACTATGTGATACTCAAATTTTATTACGACAATGAAGTAAAAAACACGTCACACAAGTCTTGTTAATAGTAACGAATACTTTAACCGTTCTATCAGTAGGATATTGATACGTTATTAGTGGGTTTATATAAAGTTCTCCAGACCAACCGAGGGTAAGTAGCAGAGACGGATCGCAGAAACCAATTTGACACCTTCGGCAGACTGATGTGACACTTAACGGGTACACTGAGGCACCGAGTACTAACATCGAAAAGGACCGAGACAAGACCTTGCCACCAGAAAGGTCGACCGACTGACCCTTTGTCGTGGGACGGTTTGAGACGACCTTGTAAAATTTTGTTGTAACGTGTATTGCATTAATTCATCCCTACTGACTTCTGAATTGTGCAAGTGACCGACCTCAGTTCAGACAACTCGGGTCTTCGAAGTAGAAGAGACTTAAATATTTCTCCTTTTTTATTTTAAATACCTCTTGAAACCTGGGAAATAATGTTAGGGAAACTAAGGTTGTTTTCTATCTCCTAAGAAGTTTAAATGAACTAAATTAAATACAGTGACGTAAGTAACAATTTCTTCACACATAATTTTTTTCTATTTTCTTCTCTTAATGATTGATGGAAATTAAGAGGGTCCTTATCGACGTCGACACTGAAAGGAGAACACAGAAGAAGTACGAATAGATTTGGAAGGACAGGGACGAGATGAGACCCAGTGTCCACCACCTGGGATTTTGGAGAAACTAAGGGAACCACTGACCGAAGACCACTCGTCCACCCACCTTCCTCCGAAAGAACTGTAAGGAGGGGCAGTTTTCCAGTCACAGAGAACAACAGCAACAAATCAGCGATTGAGTACAGACTGAGAAACACTGGGTATACCTGACATCGGGCTGTCCGAAGAGACACGCACCCTAAGAGGTCCGTTCTTATGGCCTCACCCAATGATAAAGGAAGAGGTCCCTGAGAAGGGTTCGGTCGATGGCTTGGAAGTAGAGGCCGTAACCCTCCACTTAAGAAATGACGACTCGGGACCCTTCGAGGAATCTGGGGATGTCTTTCGGGGTAAGGGACACGACCAGAGTGTCCCATTAGGGAAGAAGATAGGATCGAAGAGGACCTACCGGGACGAAGATTCTAGACTGTTATGATAGAAAAAAAAAATTAGAGAGGGTGGGAATCCACACTGTCACTGAAAGTTGACAAGGAGAATAGACCAAAATAGAAAAGGATCGACAGGAAAGTCAAGAAGAGTGTGGAATTATTTAATCAAGGGGGTTTACTTTAAGAAAATAATTTGACAGACTGTTTCCGTAAATGAAGAAGTACCAGGTAACTATTTAGATGAATGAAATAATGATATAACACTTACGAAAAGGTACCGGGTTTAACATTCTGGACGTAGTATAAAATTTTAGTAGAAATAACTTCTTATTAAATGTGTGTTATTGCCGGTAGCTAAAAGTGACGCGTCAAACTACGCAAAACTGTTTATCTATTCTTTGTACGTTGGCGGGACATGGGAACCACATTTTGGAAAGGAGTGAGGGAGTGAAGAGGACACAAGAGGAATGGGGTCGGAGAGCGTTGGTGACTGGACGAAAGACAGTATTAAAACGGAAAAAATTTTTTCTAGAATGCAGAATCTTTAGTATGTTCTACGACAGAAGACACACACTGAGGAAAGTAAAACGTATTATTATAACTTTGACGTACATAGTCATCATAAGAAAATTTGACTACTCATCATAAGGTCATACCCCGAAGGGACTATCGAGTTGACCATTCTTAGACGGACGTCACGTCCTCTGGGGTCAAGGTAAGGACCCAACCCTTCTAGAAGACCTCTTCCCTATCCGCTGGGTGACGTCGTAAGGCCCGAAGGGAACACCGAGTCTGTCATTTCTTAGGCAGACGTTACACCCTCAGAACCCAAGCTAGACTCCCAACCCTTCCAGGGACTTCCTCCCGTACCGTTGGGTGAGGTCATAAGAACGGACCTCCTCGGACCACCCGGTCAGGTACCCCAGCGTTTCTCAGACTGTCCTCACTCACTGATTCGTGTAAGGTCATATATTCATCTGATGCCAAACGTAAAGTAAGTGGTCAACACTCTGTAAACCCACCAAAGGTCAAAAAACGATAATACTTACGTCGAAGATACTTGTAACCTCATGTTCAGGAAAACATCTGTACATAAAAGTAAATAAACCCCATTTATCAAACCTCGTCCAAGTAACAGAATATTATTAATATACAAATTATAATATTCTTCAACGATAAAAGGTTTCACAAATATAGTAAAACGTAAAGGTGTTCGTCGAATATTCTCAAGATCACCGAAGTGTAGGAACAGTGACTACAGTCGGAGACATTAGACAGGTACAATCATCCATACATCATCCCATGTAAAAATTCCTAAATCACACGTAAACGATTCTTAATGACTACAACCTGTAGATATGAACGCGAATGAACAGTAAGGATATGGAAGAAACCTCTTCGTAGAGTTTTGCAAAACGAGTTGAAAGTATGTCGACGAATAAAAGACTAACTCACCATCATCAACGATATTATAAAACACCTGTGTGAAAATAGTATGGATACAAAATGTGTATAAAAGACAGTGAGACATCGAACGTAAAAATAAAAGAATTGTAAATTTTTTAAACTGGAGTTGGTATGGATTTACCGAAATACCAGTACATAGAATACTTATGTAGAATGACGTGGTAGTCCGAAAGACAAAGGTGTTGAAATGACGATATTGGTGTGATAAGACTAGTAGGAACATAAACGTAGGACACTCCCAATTAATAAAATGAACGCTTTCACGACTTTACGAAGTCCTAACAACATAAAAATAGACTATGTCCTAATCTATGAAAACTGAGTCACCTGAAAGAACTATAAAATTCAAAAGTGACCCCCGTGTCTTCATTTTTGTCAGGGATATGACGTGCGCAATTTAAAAAGATTTCATTTTACGTGAGACAAAGAAGAAAGAGTGAAATTTGGACTCTAGAACTTTAAAGGCTATGTTCACAATTTATGATACTCGGGGAATTTTAATAAAATTGTATGATTTTAGTATGATTACGGAGACCCATACAGACTAGTCAACTAGTATATGTAAATAAGTTAATTTATTGTCATTTCTCTACTTTTCAATGTTCCAGTTATCCTGGTCATCCTACTCTCCCTCCGATTGTCGTCTACTCCCTAGAGTTAGAAAGGACAAAAATTTGCACCGTTACCATCAACGAGTAATCGTCTCAACTCCTTTATTGGGATGCCTAAAATCTCCCTCTATGATTTCTCTTAAGTCGACTAAAGGAAACGTCTTTAAACCTTGGATTCTTAATCGTTTACCGTGTCCTACAACATATGGATGAACCTTTCATAAATATCGATTTGTATATGGTAGTCCGTCTTTTTACCTTTAAAAATAGGAGTCTCTTACCTGTATAGGGACTCATATGTGGGGGTCCATGACACGAAACCTACAGGACAATCTCCTGTTTGTTCAAAAGGTCGGTGATATTCCTTCGGGAAGGGAGGTCGAGGGAGTCACAGACGAACCACGAGGTCCAATCTTTACCTACCTACTGTTTACTAGTGTTCTCAAACCTCCTTTCTAAGGATGGATCTTTTCTGTTTAGTACTTAGACATTCTTCGTCTCTTAAGTGTCTCCCTCTTTTTGTAGGTTTTTCTAGAAACTCCTTATCAGAATTCAACCTATTCACTTTGTGTGATAATTATTATACCGGTTATTTTACTCCTACTATATTTTATCTATGTAAATGTACTTTCTTTCGAAAACCTTCAATTTTTTTGTCTTGTCTATTTTAAACTTTTAATTAGTCTGTCAACCTACTATTAATAAAGTTTTCCATCAGACTTTTCTATCTGTTGTGACTTCGGTCCTATCTTCAAATCAGACAAGCCTCAGAATGATCAACCTAATATCTTTGTTTCTTGTTATTCTCGTTTCACTTCCTGGAATACTGTCTTTATATGTTCTTTTTTAAAGGTTTGACTTCCTTTATTCAAAAGTTTACTGTTCGGCCCGTGTTACTTTTTTTTTCAGTTGTCATAGTTCTTCAAATCGTGGAATCTCTATTTCTTTTCTAGAAATATCTTCCCCCTTTACGTCAATTGTATGTTTGCCAGACTTACTTTATTCTAAAGTATGGTAATTTTGCCTTTCGTCCTTTGTCACGTTGTTAAAAGTGGCATAAGTGTCCCTTCTACTAAAAGTCAATAGGCAGTTCGTATTAACTTTCTACAAACGTTTGTACGTCTGTGAGTTTTCGGTATCGGATTCGTGAAGAAAAGGAAGGGAAAATTTTTATAAATTTTTAAAAAACCACTATGGTACACCTTACAATCAAGGGCCCGGTCCCTACCTTGACTACGGGAACGAGACCGTCGAGTCTCGGAATCGCTGACCTGGTGGTCTTTCAGGGATCGTAAATAAGAAAATTCTTCAAGGTGTCCTAACGTGAATTCGTCTTACTCCTTATTGGATTCTTTGACCTTCTGTGTCCTAATTATTTCTCCCCCCGGTTGTGCCCTCTCGTACTTCTCTGTAGCTTCCTGAAGTCATTTTCCGCTAGGACACTGGCGACGTCGTGGCGCCTCGGTTTCTCGCTCGGCCCGCACTTCGTCGCAGGGCCCCGCGGCCCTCCTCCCGTTGTCGCCCTCTCTCCCGTTCGGCCGAGTGCCCTAGTATGTACGCGTACGTCGCTATATGTCTACGTCTATAACTATCTATGTCTATAGTGAGTACCGAAAATATCACCAATAGATCTATTGGAGACACACTGACACACCTAGTGTTCTTTGACACCTTTTAAGACTTTCTCTACCCTTATGGTCTGGTGGACTAGACGGAGAACTCTTTGGATATACGTCCAGTCCTTCGTTGTCAATCTTGACCTGTACCTTGTTGTCTGACCAAGGTTTATCCTTTTCCTCATGCAGTTCCGCATATAACAGTGGGACGAATAAATTGACGATACGTCTCATGTAGTACTCTTTGCGACCCGACCTTCTTCGTGTTCGACCTTAGTTCTGACCGCCCTCTTTTTAGTTATTGGAGTCTATACGTCTACTGTGGTGGGAATACCGTCTTTCACTTCTCCTTGATTTTTCGAAGAACTACTTTCACTTTCTCCTCTCACTTTTTCGACCGAATTTCGAGTTGTAAGTCTTTTGATTCTAGGACCGTAGACCAGGGTAGTGAAGTACCCTTTATCTACCCTTTTGTCACCTTTGTCCCAGTCTGAAATAAAAACCCCGAGGTTTTAGTGACGTCTACCACTGACGTCGGTACTTTAATTTTCTGCGAATGAGGAACCTTCCTTTCAATACTGATTGGATCTCTCATATAAGTTTTCGTCTCTGTAATGAAACGGTTGTTTCCAGGCAGATCAGTTCCGATACCACAAAGGTCATCAGTACATACCTACACTCTCAACCTGACACTTCTTTCGACTCGTGGTTTCTTAACTACGAAAACTTGACACCACAACCTCTTCTGAGAACTCTCAGGGAACCGGACGTTCCTCTAGGTTGGTCAGGTAAGACTTCCTCTAGTTGGGACCCTAAAGAAACCTTCCTTACTACGATTTCGACTTCGAGGTCATGAAACCGGTGGAGTACGTTTCTCAACTGAGTAACCTTTTCTGAGACTACGACCCTCCCTAACCCCTGTCCTCCTCTTTCCCTACTGTCTCCTACTCTACCGACCTACCGTAGTGGCTGAGCTACCCGTATTCAAATTCACTTGAGACCCTCAACCACTACCTGTCCCTCCGGACCGCACGACGTTAAGTACCCCAGCGTTTCTCAGCCTGTGCTGACTCGCTGACTTGACTTGACTTGACTCTGTATTATTACATTTGTCATCGAAAACAAGTTATACACTATTGTAAATACAGTTTTATAATTCAACATATAATTTATGATTGTATACTGAAAACTAATGATATAATTATGTGTGTATGTTATGAATACTTAACTCTTATATTACCATCTACCCACACACCTTGTACCGTACTATCATTACATACTCTCTATTTTTCCTTCGACTACTTATCGTGGATTTTAACTCTTCAATTTTTTATCGTTATAAACGTGTAATTTTTTTTTTACCTCCATTTATTACCTTCTTTGTCGATTTTCTCGGACCGTCTCACCCTTAAACATCACTTCTACTCACCCTTCCTTAAACGACAAAAAGTAATATTTTGAAAATGATGTCGTGTTTAATTTATGTTTCTAACAAAACTTTTTAAGTAAAGAGTTCAATAGAGTGTTGATATGTGGAATTTAGACATGTTAAAGATTTTTATAATTTTTTGTATATGGTACATATAGAGGACAATAATGGTAATTAAAGACGGATTGAAGGTCCCCGCTAGTTGTTTTACTTTGGTTTTATAAAACTACTTAGAAGTTACACAAATGAATTTCTTTATACTGAAAATGATATCGTCATCTTAAGGAAATTAAATAAGAACTAAGTGTTATAGTAAAAATTACTAAGAGGTCAGTAGTTTAGTGTTTAGGACTACGTTTTAAGTGGCTTCAGTAAACTCAAATATCAATTAAAATCTGCGGTAAAGACATTGTAGAGTACCATATCTGAAAGTCTAAGAATGACAGGGAACTGACTCTATATGTCATCGTAAATCAAAGTACATCACATACTCTGATTTAGAATCGTTAACGAGTTTTAACACAGAACCGTCCTTCTTTCTTATCGGATATATAAACATCAATAACTTAATATCTTTATTTAGCACACTAAAGAGAGAATCTATACCTCGCTTTGTCCGTGTTTTTGGGGTACGCGTCTGTACTACTATCTCGTCCAATATAATTGGAAAAGTTGTTCTGTAAACCCTGTCCGTCAATTAGGTACTTGGGTAGTGGACCTTTTTTCTGTTGTTTAGGAGTGACGAGATAACTTATTGACAGAGTTCACTATATATACATACATATAAACCCACCATTCTTCTTCATTCTGACGAAAACTTTTAATTTTGTCATTACAGAATTGGAATAAACACTTTTCATCGAGATTTTACGAGGAGGATAAACTACCCTTATAAAAGAGGGGACACAGATGGTACCAACCTATTTTAAGGATTTAATCCATGAGCTGGTGCTCTCTTACACCGGAGCGGCCCTTAGACATCTTGACTGACGAATATATTCAAGACTCCCAACCATAAACTCTGGTTAATAATGTTTGGAATTTGTCCGTTCCTCGAAACGTAGACTAGTTTACTTTCAGGACTAGAAGTTCCACGAATAAGGAATGAAGTTCCGGAGATCTAGTATAACTGGACTTTCTTTCAAAGGATAGTTTTCTCTACCCGAACAAGACTTGACAAAAATAAGATTTCCAATCACGTCGATAACATAGTACTATTCTTCTACCTCTTTATCTTAATCTCATTCGTGACTTCCTTCACAGGAGTAACACTAATATTTCTCTTTTTCGAAAAGTTACCTTTCCCTTTTTACTGAAATAACGAACTCTCCCTTCCCTTTATGAAACAACCTCAAATTTTTTATCTTCTTCGTCAGTTCTTTCGAGATCTCCACGAGACTTCCCTCCGACCTCCCGTTACGACTTTTAGGGGTTTACTACTTTTCACGAGACGACAAGTCTTCTGATTTAATTTTTAACTGATTTTTCAAACTACCTTGACACCTAGGACCAGAAGTGAAGAGGTACCGGAGTTATATATGCGATAACGTAGGACGTAAGGAGGAGATTCAACTACCTCCCACCATGTGTAGTCTCCTTAAGTTATCCCCTTTTCCATCTCCTGGGTCTACCAAAATTAAATCCCTAAAGTTAAACTTGGTATCTTATGAGAGCCACCTGGGAAAAGACGTACGAAGAAAGGGGTCCACTTCCCTTCTAAGTCCTGGCAAAAGGGTGTAGACTGTGGACTGACAACAAGGACGGTTACTATACAATGACAGACGAGTAAACGACTCGAATTCTCAACCGAACAAATTCGGAGTCCCGTATACCTCGGTCGGCCTAAGGGTTTTCTTGGGAATGTCCAAGTAGGACCGTTTGGAGTGTCGTTTTCGTCTTTCGCCCGAATGACGCTTAACTCTTCACGCTGTAGACCCCTATATTTACCTGTCAAAATTAACCGTTCGAGTTGTAAGTTTACTTTAATATGACAAACGGTGTAAACCAAGTTCTTACCTCTGTGGATACGATTTTGTGAATCTGGATTGGTTAAAACAGGTTATTGACAAAAGGTTTAAGAATTCAATACTATTGTATCAATAAAAAGTTTACACTAAAAAGAAAAGATTTTGTAAACCAACTAGGGATCCTGTCTCAACGTACCGAGGCTTAGATACGGAAAAAGTAGGACCCTTTAGTAATTTACTCTCAGTACCGACCTTATGCGACCCTAGGTACGTTCCAAAAGAAAAAAGTCGGTGAAAAAAGTCTCAGATATCGGTCAAACCCCCCAATAGTCACCTTAGCGACCCACAGACCCATCTGGTCCACAGAGAATATTAGAGGAAACAAACCTGGTTTCGGGAGACTTTCTTTACTGTCGCAAATCTTGACCTATACACGGTAACTATGTTGAGAAAGATAAACAAGGGGAGAAATAAAGGAGGAACAGTGAAGGAGAAAACCGGATCTAATTGTCGTTATACTTCCTTACAATTATTTCACCATATTCAGATTTTATGTCTCCGGTTTACTCTGAATCGTAAACTTTACTTAACGATCTCTGTATCTTGCCCGTTTTTGTACTCTTGGAAAACGTAGACGTGAATGAAACGATCAGTAAACTATAAAAGACAAATTCCATTTTATCGGATCACGAGTACGATGACGTTTTGTAAGAACACCGACCAAGAAAGTAAATACCGGGGTTGTTAAATAAAGAATTTTTCATTGAAGATAAAAAAAGATGAAGAAAAGGTACACTGACATTGAAGTGATTATATATTCGGACCTTTTACACCCGGGAAATTTTCTACTGTAATTATAACACTGTTATAACCTTCCGATCTTGATAGTTTCGTATGTACCTGTACCTCCGTACCCTTCGGGGTAAGACACTAGGAGAACATAAGACTCTAAGATCTAGCACCTTTCTTGATTAACTTTTTCTTTTATTTCCATTTTTCACATCGCAAATTAAAAAAACGAGACCCACCATGGGTCTGTAACGAAGTTGAGATATCACCTCAAATTCATCTGTGTTACTAAAGATTCGAAGACTCCCTTTTTACAATAAACATGATCGAAAAACAAGTTAAATCAAGCCAGCGAGTCACGAAGACTGAGAAACACTGGGGAACCTGACGACGTGCGGTCCGGAGGGACAGGTAGTGGTTGAGGGTCTCGAACGAGTTTGAGCACAGGTAGCTCAGTCACTACGGTAGGTTGGTAGAGTAGGAGACAACAGGGGAAGAGGACGGAAGTTAAAAGGGGTCGTAGTCCCAGAAAAGGTCAGTCAGTCAAGAAGTGTAGTCCACCGGTTTCATAGGTGTAGTCCACCGGTTTCATAACCTCAAAGTCGAAGTCGTAGTCAGGAAGGTTACTTATAAGTCCTGACTAAAGGAAATCTTACCTGACCAAACTAGAGGAACAACAGGTTCCCTGTGAGTTCTCAGAAGAGATTGTGGTGGCAAATTTTCGTAGTTAAGAAGTCTCGAGTTGAAAGAAATTCAGGTTGAGAAATCATGATATTCTCTAGTACCGAGAACCTCTACTAACCTAGAATCATGTGAACATGGAAGATTTATCACGCAAAAACTCTCTCACACCAAAACGTAACGAAAAGTTTACGAGGAAACCGGGGTCTTGGTCGGAACCGTTCCTCGGAGGCAAAGTCAAGTCAAGTCAGTGAGTCAGTACGGGTTGAGAAACACTGGGGTACCTGACGTCGTGCGGTCCAAAGGGACAGATAGTGGTTGAAGACCTCGGATGAGTTTGAGTGCAGGTTGTTCAACCACTACGGTAGGTTGGTAGAGTAGGAGACAGTGGGGGAAGAGGAGGACGGAACTTCCCCTACTGTCTCCTACTCTACCAACCTACCGTAGTGGTTGAGCTACCTGTACTCAAACTCATCCGAAATCTCACGTACTTAAGAGACTAATCACTAGGATGGACTCTGACGATAAATAACTATAAAAAAGTACGAAAGTCAGTTTTCTCTTAGTCTCGAAATAAGAACGGGTAAATTTACTCGTTCTCGTCAATAATCACCTATATCTACAGGGAGTCATATTGGGTTGTTTGTGTCTTCTACAAGACGATAAACCAAGACATTTTGTATAAAGGAGGGTAAAAAGAAAGTGAATTGAACGGGAAGGGGACTTTAAAAGATAACAAAAAGAAAATTTTTTATTTTTTATTTTTAGAAAACATAACTTCGTCACCGTATGGACGAGGTTTTACTGAAATAAAAAAAAGACCCTCTTTTCACAAACTTGGTTTTATGAATACAATATCAAAGTACAATTTTGTGACTTACTTGGAAAATTATAAACGATTATTGATAGTAATACTCTTTTTCTATACTACAGCGTCCAACTTCACGGAGTCTTAATGTGTTCTCGGACAACGTCAAGTTTCTGTTTCTTTATAGTACCAACACTACTATGATTATGAATTTTACACGTCAGCCTCACGTTACGTAGCCCCGGAGGAAAAATTAACTAACACTCTGGAGAAGACAGTGGCAGAAGTCGGCCGACGTGGAAAAAGTACAGACGTAGTACATTCTTACCACGGTAAAAAAAGGAAATTGTCTGTCATTTTACAGTGACCATTTAGTAATGGAAGTAGTGGAGTTTATTGAGTTTCGAACGGACAGTTCTACGTCCTTTCTTAAGGGCACTAATGTTTATCCGAATAGTAGTGCTTAGAGTCCTTTGTCGTCTCTCACGGTCTATCTGTCCGTAGGGTTTGAGCGAAGTTTGATCCTCTCCTAAGTCGAAGTCGACCAACTTATATAGGAAACCTGTACTGTTACTGGGAGGTCTAAGGTATCACGTGTCCATTATCGGAAATAAAAAGAGTAGTACTAGTATCTCTATTTACTCCGTCGGTGTCGGGGGTGTAGTCGGAAAGAATACTGGTTCATATGTGTAAACAATCTTGCGAACCGTCAGCGAAACACAGGTCTTTACTTGTCTCAATGAACCCTCGGGACCCAGCAAAAGAGGGTCACAGCGTCGGGATCAGTAAGTAACGGGAGTGGGGATTCGGCTTACTGTCTGCGTCTGACCCTACGACGACCATAGGTAAGGGAACGTGATATACGATTAAGTGAAGTTCAGTCTTACAACGATTAGCACGGTTCGTGTATAGAGAGTAAACCAAAAGGAAAGTGTTAAAGAAGTCAATTTCTAAGTTCACTGAGAACGGTATCTAAATATATGGACAAACCTTATCGGTAACTGAAAAGGTAACCCTTTACACGGGAGCGTCGACGTACTCTGCGGTTTCCGTTAATCATAAGGTCAACTCAAGTCTAATATCACTTAATATATTTGTATACCGGTCGATAAGGAAAATACGGTCTAAGATGAATGATCAAAAGTGAAGGTCTCAGTTATTTCTTTAGTTAAAACAGCTTTTTCTTTTAAGTTATTCTTTTTTTAGGAAATGATATATTGACATTAATATCTACTCGCTAAAGAAACCATTTTCTTTTTTCCGTATTTATATCATTGAGAGAATATCTAGTAAGTTGTCTTATACTTTAGAGATACGTTTGTCTTTACTGACATAAAAGTAGTAAAGAATCTGTCTGCAAGTGTTCCCTTCCTACACTTGTAAGAAACAAGGACTGATTTAGTAGCACTATACAGTAGTACGATCAAATATATGTCCTTTCCTTTTCGCAACATTTATACAACTTGTTTCACTATTAAAATGGTGACCTTCAAGAACGTCGTGTAACTAACTCAGTAATTTCGAGAATAGACACTCGACCAAATCTTCTATGACTTCACTTGACACGAGGTCACAGAAACCGTGGTACCTTTGACGTAAGAATAAGAGATCGAATGGACAAATAACTGGACTAATAGCCATAGACGAAGTACACTTAAGACGAACTTGTATGGGTCCATAAACGACTAAAACGTACTTTTTCTTTTAATAAACGATATCACGAAGGTTCCGACAAAACCGGAACCATATGCTTGAACCTTAATAATTTTACGACACGAAAGCACCCCTAGGTTTAGGACCTGCACTTTTCATTAATAAAATAAATGTTTTATTAATTAACTTCCCTAAATTATGTAATTTATTCAATAACTTAAAAACATGTCAATTTAGGATCACTGAAAATGGAATCTTAAGAATAAGGTCAATTCTCTTATTAATCGACTAAACATCATGGAAGAAGAGAGGACACAGTGAGAAGTTGTCTACCTGTAAGTTGAAGGTTTTTACGTTAAAATTATAAAATTTTAATATAATAATCTACTATTTTGACGATCCGACTTATATAATTAAGTAAGTGTAAAGTCAGTGAACACAGGAAAGGAACCCTCCCTTAGATCGAACCTAATTACAATTGTACAGACAAACGATTTGTCCCTTCAGATGTATCCTAAGTTTTAAGTGGTCTCATGTCCCCGACCACTTCGAAAATTCAATACATGAAGTACCATGAAACTGTTTCTGGTATCAAAAATAGTGTAAGAGATGTCTGTCAGACCGTGAGGGCAAGTAGTGGTCGTTTACTGACTCCACTGTCACTATTCGACGTACACAGGTATTTAAGTAATCGGGTAAAAGTCACGGGTTTAGGTTTTCGATCGAAAAGAACTTTCTCAAGAAAAATAATAGAGTTCAATATTTACAAAATTTTACGGGTGAGGAACTCTCCGGGGCGACCAGGGTCACAGGACTCGACCTTTGGTCCTTCAGTGGTCGCGACCGAAGATGAACCAGCCAGGGTTGGAGGTCGGGGACGACAAATTTTGGAGGTACGGAAGGTGGACAAGGGAATGTCTCTACATTTGTTCACCGTGTCTACGTTTTTAAGAGTACTACATTACATACTGTATTTCTTACTTCCGCTAAAATACGAAAGTAAAAGATAGTCAATTTTTAATCATGGACGACCATCTTACTGGATAGAACGTTGTGAGGTACGGGAGATTCACTATTCAGTTGTACCTGTGACTACTTTTTTCAAACAGTGTCCCCTTTATCAGTGTAACGGTCACACCTGACGGTCCCGTTCTAACAGGGGACAGTATCTTAAAAGTCTCCTAACTACAAATAAACTCTTGAATTTCCTCAGAATGTTTTTACCTTCCTCTTTTTCACAAGATTTCCTCGGAGGTAAAGTCAAGTCAAGTCAGTGTATCAGCACGGACTGAAACGTCGAGGTACCTGACGTCGTACGGTCCACAGGGACAGGTAGTGGTTGAGGACCTCAAATGAGTTTGAGTACAGGTACCTCAGCCACTACGGTGGGTTGGTGGTAGAGTAGGAGACAACAGAGGAAGAGGAGGGTGGAAGTTAGAAAGGACCGTAGTCCCAGAAAAGGTTACTCAGTCAAGAAACGTAGTCCACCGGTTTCGTAACCTGAAAGTCGAATTCGTAGTCAGGAAGGTCACTTATAAGTCCTGACTAGAGGAAGTCTTACCTGACCAACCTAGAGGAACGATAGGTTCCCTGAGAGTTCTCAGAAGAGGTTGTGGTGTCAAGTTTTCGTAGTTAAGAAGTCTCGAGTTGAAAGAAATATCAGGTTGAGAATGTAGGTATATGGTGATCTTTTTGGTATCGGAACTGATCTACCTGGAAACAACGTTTCATTATAGAGACGAAAAATTATACGACATATCCAACCAGTATTGAAAAGAAGGTTCTTCGTTCGTAGAAAATTAAAGTACCGACGTTAGTGGTAGACGTTACTAAAACCTCGGGGGTTTTGTATTTCAGTCGGTGGTAAAGGTAACAACAAAGGGGTAGATAAACGGTACTTCACTACCCTGGTCTACGGTACTAGAATCAAAAGACTTACAATTCAAAATCCGGTTGAAAAAGTGAGAGGGGAAAGTGAAAGTAGTTCTCCGAGAAATCAAGAAGAAGCGAAGGACGACATTCCCACCACAGTAGACGTATAGGCTCCAATGACTATGAAGAGGGTTGTTAGAACTAAGGTCGAACACGAAGGAGGTCAGGATAAGGTCCATCTCAGACGAGGAAAAAAAGAACTGGACTCGACCCAGACACTGAAACTAGTCATCTTACATCGTCTCCACTATACAGTCGACATGGGGATCCAGAATCCTCTGAGGGAGACTTATTTGGATCCGATCAAACGACCTCAGAAGTGTCCTAGTTTTTCCTTAGAAGGGTCCACTCTACTAGGATTAGGTTAGTCGGTAGTCAACTGAACCAACGATCAACATCCGTGTATTGATTCGGGTCCGATTTGGTCTTGGTGAGTCCACTCGGGTAGAGTTTAACGGTTAATATTCGTTTTATTTAATAACTGAAAGATTTCGGTTGTCCTAAACCCCACCAAACAATCCGTAAGTCTTGATTAAATTCATGGTAAATTTGAATATTTCGTTTTAGTTAGAACTATTTATTGTTAATACAAATTCACATGGTGAGAATTTAGCTGATTTAATTAATGATGTAATCATAGAATGACCTAAATTTTGCTACTTGTATTGTTGTACCTCTACCCTTTAGGCAACTAATAAACCTTCAGTTAGTCAGAAAGAGAGAAAAAGGGATATCTTCTTTTAAAGTATCGGTCGGAGATAAAAATACGAGTCACAATCGGTTACCATGGGATCCATTATTCCCGAACTATTTAAAACTAGATCACAAAACTGTCATAACTTATATATCCCGGTAAAACTTCTTTTGTTAAAATTATATTTTATAGATTACAATTTAGGTTCTCAGACTCGTTTTTATCTTAAGATTTATTAAATAAAAATCGGAAGATAACTAAGTGAGAATTAATTAATTGGTTGGAAAGTTCATTTGTTCGTAAACAATCTTCGACCCGTATCACGATTTAAGATGACACCCCTTTTAATTCACAGGAGAAAAACGTTTCGAAAATTAAATAAAACCCACAGTCTGTATACTGGAAATTAATATCTTGTACCTGATACTGGAACTCGGAACTTTAATATTTGATATTAAAGTCCGACTTATCTATTCCCGTATTATTGTCTTAATTTCCGTCATTCACTTTTCCTTTTAATAATGAGACTGACTGCTCTGACTCTTTCTGAAATACCTGATCAACCAAAGATTTCATGTGAAACTCACTAATTACTGTAAAAGTATCCTTCTCTTTCAACCTTTTCTGTAAGATACGACCGTATTGTTGTGTTTATTGTTGTACCTTCGAAATCTTGTATACTACGTTAATTGGTTCACCCTCCTACTCTAGGTTCCCAACTTCCTATTCCCACTGTTTATAAAAGAATGTATAACTAGTCAAAGCATCAAGATTCTGCACACGCACCCTACTTAATCGTTGTCGTTTCACCTGAAACCCCCTCTTTTCATCTCGTGACTGTAGAGACTTCCCCTAAATTCCTTTTAATAGAGAAAAATTCTTTCCTGTAAAATACCGCACAAACATCCGAGGTTTGGTACTACATCATCTACCCCTCTCTACCTCCCGCGTGGACCCTTCTGTACGGACGCCTTCTCTGTGAGTGCCGATGACTCTCCACCCTCCTGGCTCTCACACTCTACGTCCCGCAAAGAGAAGACTCTCCGACCCCCCGTCAAGAAGGTGACTGTACCGTCCCTCTAGTGTCGACTTCAGTGGCTCGTTCCTTCCAACGTATCTGGACACTACCCTTCAGGATACTACCTCAAGATATCGTTGTGCGCAGTAGTCTAGGAGGGTCAGAAACGAGTGACCGTCCCACGGTCAAGAAGGAACTTCATGAGCCACCACTTCATGGCTCCCCATCTTAATTGGTGTGCACCTGGTACTGTTAGGAGGATCCTTGCATGAAGGACGTCAAGTGTTACCGAAGGGTGAGGGGGACGAAATTAAGTCCGGGACGGAGTTCAGAACTGGTCGAAAGAAGATGGAAGGTACGGTTTTAGTGGTCTTATTAAAAATATTTCGTGTAGAAAAGTTAGTAAAATGACAATTTTACGAAGTAAATTTTACAATTTAGGGGTAGTCTAGTTTAAGGTCAAGGGAGACACCACGGGTTCCGACGAGCGACTGTGGTTGGAAAAGGAGTAGACAGGGCAAAAGTGATGATATTGAGTAACCTTTTAGTTCGGCTACATGAATTTCAAGGGGGTTGCAGAGTCCGATAAAATACGAAGGGGCATGAACGACATACGAACGGAGACAGTTGTTGCCGTGTATAAGGATATAGACATCCGACTTTAGGGGAAAGTCCTGAGTGGAGTTCAGAACAGAGTAGACCCTTCACAAAGAACTGGAAGAACCGTCTCAACTCGTTGAAAAGGAAACACGAAGGTGACACGGGACAGAGGCAAACAATATTATTAACTGATACATCGAAACCCTCCGTCTACAAACCAATAAAAAGTAGACATGTAGAGACGTAGATTGTGTCACGAGTCTTTCACTGACTAGTTACACATTTGGAAACTTACTTTGACTCTAAAACTGCAAAGAGCACACACACCCGTTACCTCATATATGTGTCTCTGCGGTACTTTGTATAATTATTTGTGTGCTCAGAACCCTCATCCCTCTCTTTACTATTTATACTGATGTGTTGTACAATCCCTAAACTTAGGGGTTCTGGGTACCTCCCTTACCCTTTTGTAAGGTCCAAACATCGACTTCCCGTACATATACTACGAACTCTTTCAGTGTTTTTATGATGCTAAGACAAATGTCGTCACATAAGTACAGGGAAAGAGCACCCATCTTGTCACCCTAGGTCTTCCGATCTTTGTGGTCACTTTAGACTCCCCTTCCCTAGTTTCACTGGTGACCCGAATAAAGAATGGACACGAAACTTGAACTAATTCTTCAAGGACACCAAGTGAGTGGTAGATTAAGTTGAACGATTTGTATAGCAAGGACCAACAGTTTTAGTGCTCACCGTCATTTACTCCAGTTTTACGAACAGACGGGAGACGAATCGGGGGTATTCGTAAACATCCTTCCAAGCGACCATCCTCTCAGTCCTTAACATTACTGACGGTATGAAACCGTCACATTCGTGTACGTGTCTTCTGACGTTAAACCCTTTGTCTCAGAGGTCCCTTGGGGTTAAATATCGACACCCTTGTCGATATTTAAAGTATCTGTCACTAGGTGTACCTCCCTTGTACCGAGGACACGACCTTTTCCGTATCCGTCTTTGTACAACCGTCCCACCCTTAAGCAAAAGGCACGGTCTTGTCTGAGACGTTCTCGTCGACGCACAGACAACCCCTTGTGGAGAGTACCTCACTCCTTTTTACAATTAAAACCTCCCCTACCTCTAAACAAGATTTCCGGCCACTGTCAAGTGTGGTTTTGGTCGTCCGAAGGTACCACGGATATAAACCTGAACGACTGACCGTACTGAAGTGATGGGTCCTAATACAGAAGGTAAAAGAACTGAAAGGTCCCTATTCTCCACCCGGACAAACAGTCGTAAATAATACCGTTAGGTTCAAACCCTTAAGTCTTACAGTTGATATCCTCCAAAAGTAATATTTTCCCTAAAAGAACTAAATAAATAGTGGTTTAATGAATAACGTCAAGTATCAGGTTTCATCTGAAGTTGCCTTAGTTTCGAATATTAAGATACGACGACTCGTTTGGGTCAAGGATCTGGGTACTTTGACGTGTTCAAAAGAACTGGTTGCTCACACAGACAAACGTACACCTCTTTTTTTAAAAACGAAGTTAAAACTCTACTCTAGAGACCCTTAAATTACCATTCGTCCTAGTTACTTCTTTTACTAACAACCCTACAGGGTCCACCGTGTCACCTATTCTTAGACGGACGGTCATGTCTCCTGTGTCCAAATCACTAGGCCCTTCTAGGGTGTCCGGTGTCTCATTAATTCGGGTACTCGACGTCAGTGATTCCGGGTACTCGACGTCGGGGACTTCGCGTAGTGGATCGCGGGCACGAGACGGCGTTTTCGGTGGTGTGTCGTGTGGCAGGTGTTTCTCCTCGGGAACGTTTTACCACTTCTGGGTCCGGTCGGTTTTTCCTTTGTTCATTTTTATGGCAAAAATTTTTCACCACAAATTTTTTTTAATAACTTTAGTTATGTCTTTGACCCTTTCACTTTCGTCTCAGTCCTCTATAAGTTCTGACCCTTTCACCTCGATCAGGGGAGATTGCACTTGCCAAAGTTCAACTGTTTCGGGGCGCCTTCCCCGACCCATTACAAACTCGCTGGACCCTGGTGCCTCCTTCACCCTAGTCTAGACTACATAGACCTTTTCTCTTTGATCTTTACAAATACAATGGTAGGTATAGTTTCTTCAGCAAATGTAGGATCACTCAAGACTTCGACCCCTTTCACTTCAAACCCTCCTTTCGTCAACCTAATATTACGTTAAAGAATACCAAGGAAACCCCGGTCTGAGTCTTTGTTTTCACCTTGTAATTTAAGACTTTGGACATCTTCCCCTAAGGTGAGTGTACTGTATTTCCCCTCCGAAATACAACCATTAATCTTTAAATTCAATTTTTGTAAAGACTCGAAAACAAACGTCTACTGTACTATGACATGTATCTTTTGGGATTTCTATCATAGTCTTTTAATGATCTCGATTAGTCACTTAAAACGTTTCAACGTCCTATGTTTTGGTTATGTGTCTTTAGTGAACGTAAAGATATATGATTGTTACTTTTCAGTCTTTCTCTTTAATTCCTTAGTTAGAGTAAGTGGTAACGTTGTTTTTCTTAATTTATAGATCCTTATTTGAATTGATTCCTCTGTTTTCTTGACATGTGTCTTTTAATATTCTATAATTACTTTCTTTAGTTTCTACTGCATTTGTCTACCTCTCTATAAGGTTCAAGGACCTATCCTTCTTAGTTATAACACTTTTAATAATATGATGGTTTACGTTAGATATCTAAGTTACACTAGGGATAGTTTGATGGTTACTGTAAAAGGTGTCTTGATCTTGTTTTTTAAAGTGTTAAGTATACTTTTGTGTTTCCTGGGACTTATTCGGTTCGTCAGAACTCTTTTCTCTTACCTCGACCTCCTTAGTTGAAAAGACTGAAGTCTGGTACGATGTTTCGATGTCAGTAGTTCTGTCATACCATGACCGTGTTTTTGTCTTTATATGTGGTTACCTTGTTCTATATTTCGGGTCTTTATTTGGGTACTTGGATATCTATGGAATAAAAACTGTTTCTTCCGTTCTTATATGTTACCTCACTTCTGTCGGAGGAGTTATTTACCACGACCCTTTTGACCTGTCGATGTACGTTTTCTTATTTTAACCTTGTGAAGGATTGTGGTATGTGTTTCTATTTGAGTTTTACCTCTCTGGTCTTTGATATTTTGAGAAATGTCAAAAGGGATATCTCCTTCTGTATCCGTCTTGTGAGCTACTGTATTTAGTTTCGTTCTAGGAGATACTGGGTGAAGGATCTCATTACCTTTATTTTTGTTTTCTTTGTGTATGGACTAATTCGAAATTTCCTAAAAGTGTAGTTTCCTTTCATATTCATATATTTATATATATTCATATTTTCCGTGTACATAGGGCAACAAGTCCATCGTGACAAATGTTATCGATCTTGTACCTTCGTTGGATCTACAGGTACCTGTCTACTTACCTGATTCTTCGACACCATGTATGTGTGTTACCTTCTAATGAGCCGGTATTGTTCCTTGTGGAAACTCAGTCAAGATTACGCCACCTACTTGGATCTTGGAGAATATTTCTCACTTCTAGTCTTCCTCTTTCCATTGATAGCACGAGACTTCGTAGATACACCCTAGACCCTTTTACCGCGACTTCCCAAATGAAGGTCCCGTCGTCACCTCTTCGTCTGCACCTCTTGTCTGTGTGCCGGCACCCTCTCTCTCCTCTCCCCTCTGCGCGCCTCTCTCAGTGTACCTGCGAACGTGTTGACTCACGTTCTGCCTACCGGTCGCCCCTACACGACACACGGAGTCCTTTGAGTTTGCCCCCGAGATATAGTTGGGTCTCCCCACCCTACACCCCTCACCCCTCCCTCGAAGTTCTCCCTCCCCTACACACATACGGATACCGACTAAGTAGACTCCGAACTGTCTTTTGTTGTTTTAGACATTTCGTTAATAGGAAGTTATTTTTTTCTTTAATTAATTTTGTAAAAACTCGTTCTCAATACCAGTATCCTTACTGTCCTAACCAGACTAAAACATAAGACCACCTCTTCATAACTTTCTTCTCGGGTTCGAATCTTGAATGTCCCTAGCATAATATTACACCCAATAGGACAAGTATCCTCTCTCCTCTCAGGTCTTGTCTCAGAAAGTCAAGGTACAACCTAAGGTCCTTTCGGAATGTCCCACGGTGGAAATCCGTTCCTTAACACGTATTAAAGTCCGTATGTTTACCTCTACAAGGTATACATACTAGTAGTAGAGAGCGCCCGGACAGTGGTTCGTATTTGTGCTTTAGAGAAGTAGATCTGAAATTTTGTTATCTGAATATAATTATGTCCTTTCATTTTGTGGTCCCTTTCACCGAAACCGAGGAACCTCAAATCCCCATTAAAGAGAGATACGAAGAGATTGATGGTTTATGTTTCCATTCCTCAGTCTGGGTACAGGTTAGGATCCACACCACTAGTCTAGTGATCCACATTCATCAGTCTAGGGTTCGGATTGAGATGAGGGTTCCTGTGGGGTTACTTGTTAATAATGTAGAAATGATAATCAGTCTACAAGGTCATGTCACTATCTTCCTTCCTCATTTTTGGATTACGTAATTGTATAAGACACATTCTTTAAATTCACGTAAATTAACTTCTAACGTCTTTCGTATTTATATAATTAGACAGTAAAAAAATCAAACAAATAAAAATTAACCTCCTATTAATGAAATGTCACGACACAACTAAAGACGGTGTGTAGTCGTACTCAGTCGGCCTCCAGGCGTACGGAGGGGAAGGAGAACTTGGAGGGAGGGTGGAGGGTGGGATAGGGTGGAGAGATCCAACGTTGTCTCGTGATCCGAACTTGAGGGATGTAGTACGTCGTTTAATGGTGACCGATAGGTTAAAATGTCAGATAGTATAAAAGTTCTATTGTTTATATGGGAACCCATCTTCGTGGGTTCCAGGGGGTTAATTGACTTAATCTTGTTTTATAGAAATTAAAATTTCGTTTATGTTATGGAATAGTTTGAGTATAACCGGTTTATACAAAGAAGAATTTGGAAGATTAGACTAAAAAGAGAGAAATCGTAAAAATTATGTGTATTGAGATCGGTGTACTGATAACGACATTTCTAACTTTTCCCGTGTCAATTTTCTAGAGGGTGTACCGAAGCTTTGTCGCTATAATTTATACAGACTCACGATGTGTTCATTAATCGGTGTCCGTTAATTTATACCAAGTGAACCACTGATATCGGTATAAGGTCTGATATACCTTCTGAGTTTCGAGGGACATTTATTTTCGTCCTGATAAAAGTGAAGTTCCTGGTTTTGACTTTCTTCTGGGGTACCCACCAGACAACGGGTGATCGAACGTGTATACTGACACGTTTTTATTGAAAGACTCCCGTTTTTAGTTACCGAAAGGAATTTCTTCTGTGTCCCTGAGTTATTGATTAATCGAATACAGAGAGACAAGGACATTAACGTTTGGTACGACCTTAGTTGAAAGACTTTCACACTTTATCGATAATGACGTTTGCCGAACGAAGATGGTGGTGGAAGATAAAAATTGTGAACCCTATAAAGAAAAGATACCTGGATCAAGTCGGTTTTTAAATATATTCTTAGGAGACAACTGGTTTTATATCTATATTGTAAAAAAAGATCCCACTTTGATTTTGTGAAATTTCTTCTTGTACTCCCTTTCCAAGTCCAACTCCCCGACTTACAATCTTCAGTTCTCCAGATCTAAGAAGAAAAATAGAAGTTTTGTCAAGAGTGAGGCCTTATCCGTAGAGTATTTAATGAAAATCGTACGATTCACCATATCATATTATCTGTAGAGAGAGATATATATATACATACATATAATAGATGAGTTTGAGTAATTTTCCTAGGTACGTCCGTTCAACCAACTCTCTAACTCGCCAAAATAGCACAATATAAAAATTTGTCTGTCAACTTATCTTCATTGTATCACTGTATTTCTATCTAACATAAAAGCATTTTGAAGTAATGTTGATCATCTTTTCACTTTCTTTTCCTTGGGTTGACCAAGTAAAGTAGATGATTGTGGTTTATAAGAAGTCATTTACGGGCCAACGTACTAGTAGCGTGTTCTTATAACACAAGGGACGGTACAAGAGACAACCGACTGTCACACATTTTCGCTCCGGTGTTGACTATACATCAGTAATAACGTCTTTTAAATCTGGATGGCACAAGACCTTATCGATGTACTGAGGAAGAGTAAGACGTCCGGAGTTTATAAGGTAGGAGTCCGTCAAGAAACAACTCTGGTGAGATAGATTTCTTCGGGAGAAAACAGATTCGTGAAAGAGAGAATTTTAGACAAAGTGAGGAAGTCTTGTGAATAGTGTTAAAAAATTAACAGAGTTAAAAATTTTACAAGAAACCCCCATTACAAGAGAGAGGAGGTCCTACCTTCGACGTACTCGCGGAACGAGTAGAAGAGACAGTTATGGACCCAATCACGACCCGTACAATTTGTGGGAGTTATTTATTAGTGGTTTATGTACCTAGTTACTTCTTTCTTATATCTCGAGACAATTTCAGTCAGTTACTGTAGTCATTAGTTAGTTGACCACACTACCTCCTTAATGTACAGGAAGTCATCGAAAAAATCAATACTTCAGTCCGCAACTACTCGTGTACATCAACATGTTCATAGTAGGATATTTGATTCCTACATTCTCTTTTTACTAAAATAGCAAGACAAGGACTAAATATAAAACTCTTTGCTAGGTCGACTATCTTTATTAATTTCGTTACACCACAGTGGAGGTCACTCAGTCTTAATTAAAGCCCATCCACTGTATAACTGATGGAATCAGACGACCAGTGATGACCCGGTGTTGCCAACGTTCGCTCTGCCGACAGTGGGTGACAAACTAGACAGGACCAACCTATTTTCGAGGAGTAAAGACAGGACTTTCAAAGGAAGTTCGGAACAGAAGAAAGTCGCTTGACTCGGAACGAGTAGTCGGGTACAGGAGTAGTACCAAGTATCCTTATGTCTTTCTGTCTCTTTCAGTTCCTTAAAAATGACCGAACTTTGTTATTGGTAAATAAACGAGGGTTAAGACGTCTAGTCCTGAAGCCCGTTCCGGGTCGACCCTACCAAAGTGAAGACGGGCTGCAACACAACCGACTTGAGGGCACTCAGGACGTCTATCCGACTCCGACCGAAGAAGAAGGACCGAACTCCGTACACAGACTGTCGACGAGCCCCGACGGGCAGTCCCATGGAATCGAGAGGAGGATTACGTCCTCGACAATGAGGCAAAGACAAACGTGACGTGGACGACTACATGAGCACCGGCTTATTTCAGTATCTCGCTTAAGATCTTAGTGACTCCTTGCCCTGACGTGTCCCGCTTCACTCGGTAATTTCCTTGGTCGATCTAGTATAAACGTCAGTTGTTTTCTGAGCCTCGACATAGAAAAGGTTTATGACAATACAGGAACCTATACTGACGTTATTTGGAAGGGTCTCTAGTACACTAATCTTCCTCTCTGTTTGATTCAGGACTGAAAAACCGATACAAAAGTACAGACGCCGTCAAAGGACCAGTGAGTTGCAATCTTCGTATTGATAGTTTAAGTTCTGTCTTATTTTCCCAAACATTTCGTTTAGGAACGACACTTTTTCACTACGGTGGTTTATAACTTTTATTGTAGAGTGTAAGTGGTACTCCTTGTTCTTCCTGAGTAGCTCTTAATTTCTTCGTAAACACCGATGGATCTTTTAGTAATCGAATCGTTTAGAAAGAGTACATTAACCATAAACTCCGTCGAATCACCTTTCCCCACAATAAAATGAAAATAATTCGTAGTTTATAACTTACGTAAGTATATTGTGTAAAACTCTTTTTAGTGGGAATAGGTTCTCCGTCAGAACTGACACGACGCGGTAGTTTGAGGTGACGAGTAAAACATCAGCACTCCCTCTCAAGTATCAAAATTACTTTGTCCTTTACAAAAATAATCGGATCGTTAAAAATGACTTTGTAAATATCGTAAGATTTTACTAATTCATTATTATTAAGTACGTGACAGTAAAGAATAATAGTTTATTTCTACCAATCGTAGTAGTACTTCGTATTCTCTCTTACACGACGAAACGAACTCAGTTCAGTGCGTCGTCTTGTGCGTCTGGGACACCTCGGCGAAGGGATTGGACCGAGGGCCGGGGAGCCACGAGGTCCCGGGAGATCGTCACGTCTGCAGTGTGCCTGGGTCCCGCAAAGGACGTGCGATGGCTGTCGGCTGTCTCCTCTGACGTCACCCACTTTTTTGTTTCACTCTGTCTTAGAGGTCCCCGATTTAGTTCGTTGAACGACTCACGTAGAAGTCGCCGCCTACTTTGATCCAATCCACTGTTCTATTGTTATACATTAGATTAGATTGATCAGTCCTTAGTAACACAGTCGGTATAGACTCGTATCCTTTCCATTTCTCAGTCGATTACAAATTGGGCTCACAAACGACACACGGTTCACGACGAGACTAATGAAGTTGTATAATAAAGGAAATCTGTAACCTCTGGACACAGACTGTTGACTACGTACCTTTCCTTTTCCCACTTCCCTGACTAAAAATATAATGAAAGGAGGATATCAGGGGGTGACCTCTTCCTTTACCGTGGGGTAAGGTCACAAGAACGGACCTCTTAGTGTACCTGTCTCCTCGGACCACCCGACGACGGGTCTCCCAGCGTGTCTCGACCTGTACTTACTTCGCTGAATCGTACGTACGTACGTAACCTCTCCCTTTGCCGTGGGGTGAGGTCACAAGAACGGACCTCTTAGGGTCCCTACCCCATCGGACCACCCGACGTCAGGTACCCCAGCGTGTCTCAGCCTGTACTGACTCGCTGAAGTGAAAGTGAAAAGTGAAAGGACGTAACCTCTTCCTTTACCGTCGGGTGAGGTCACAAGAACGGACCTCTTAGCGTCCCTACCCCCTCGGACCACCCGACGGCAGATGCCCCACCGTGCCTCAACCTGTGCTGACTTCGCTGAACCGTCGTATACACTCTTATACGTGTGCACATGTGTAAGTATAGATGTATATACTGATAAAGGTTCTTTTTCTCTGAGGAGCTTTCGTTAACGAATCACCCTTGCATACAGGTAAAAGAAAGGAAAAGACATTACAACTCGAAAACGGAAACACGACCCCACCTCGTATAATGGTCACGACGTCGTCAAAGTCCGCTCGTCACTTCCCTGGGCGGCATGTGTATGCACGTAAGTCAGCGGGGGCACGAGAGGAGGGGTGGTCCGACCGTGTATTACAATTCGTCTCAAGGTATGCGATATGTTATCCAGACGCGACCAATAGGTAGAATTTATATGGTCACACGTGTACTGGAAGGGTCTCAGGGATTGATGGGGACGGGGCAGCCGTTGGCATTCAAGGAAGAGATTCAGAACTCGGAGAAAGACAAAACATTTAAGTAAACATAGTAAAGAGAAGTCTAAGGTGTACATTCCCTACGGGAGACCATAAAGAGGAAGAGACTGAACGAAAGCAAAATCTAAATCTAGTTACTACGATTTAACAAGAGGTTTTTCGAGATAGGCGTATATACAAGTGGGACAGGTTTACAAGTGTGGATTAAAGGATACTTCATAAGTTGTATTAATAACAGTTGTACATATTGAAACAGCATCCTACTCACTTTTTAACAGAAAGTAAAATGAAAAACGGACTACCGATCACTCAAACTCGTGCAAAAGGAAAAATTTTTTAGTAGATACGTTTCTAAAATAAGCTTAAAGGGGAAAGGGGTGGGTCACTTTATTGAAATCCAATTCAAATGTATAGGACCTCCTCCCGTACCGTCGGGTGTGGTCATAAGAACGGACCTCTTAGGGTACCTGTCTCATCGGACCACCCGATGTCAGGTACCCCAGTGTTTCTCAGTCTGTACTGACTCACTGAATCGTGTCGTATTGAAATGTATATACATCTATATCAAGGTATAAACACGACTCTTAAAAATAGAAAGTATTTGAGTTTTACGTCACATTTACTGAATCTACCACTGAGAGTGGAGAGGACGAGAACAAATACGAAGGTCCGATGGAGGGTCAACGAGATATTAGTGTAATTGAAAATCTGGCAGCTCTACATAAAAACTGTCTTTAAGTAAAGTACCAGTGATGGAACGTAAGATCAAGAAGGTTTCCAGTACGGCAAAGTCGTCAGAGTGAGTGATGAGTCCCTGTTTGTTTACATAAAGTAGTTGACATAACTTTTTCACTTTAGATAGGAATAAAACGACAGGTTCTGACTATAATTCACACACGAAGTTCTTTTTAGAAAATATTTTGTACCGTACCTTAGTGTAGAGACCTAAGAACAAACCTATG
This sequence comes from Capra ibex, assembly GCA_006410555.1. Lineage (NCBI taxonomy): Eukaryota > Metazoa > Chordata > Mammalia > Artiodactyla > Bovidae > Capra > Capra ibex. Next base: position 1,304,104 of record SJYO01012962.1, on the reverse strand, counting down.
TGTGTACGACATTCTTCACTTCACTTCACTTCACTTCAGCGAGTCAACTCAGGCTGAGAAACGCTGGGGTACCTGATATCGGATGGTCCGAGGAGGGAGGTACTCTAAGAGGTCCGTTCTCATGACCTCACCCAACGGTAAAAGAAGAGGTCCCCTAGAAGGGTTAGGTCCCTAGCTTGGACCCTGAGGTCGTACGGTCCGTCTACGAAATTGGAGATACGACATTCTTTCTACGATGATTTAATAATTTCTTCCCAATGTGGATTCTGAAAAAATTCTTGTCTTAACCGTATATTCCCGTACTTACACCTTTCCCTTCTACATTCATCTCTAGTACCCCCTTTGCTAGTCCTTCGAGCCCGACACCAAGCCGAGGGTGCACACTAAACGACCCGAGAAACGAACTACTCGACTTACCAAAGGAAACACGAGACGGAAAACACGACGTGTCAAAATACGACCACGAAAGAATCACACGATCACAAGTCTTAATTGTGTGTGACAGCTCCCGTCACTTTCCTACCAGTTAGTAGAAGTACCTTTCTGTACACCCCCTGCCACCAGGTCTCCCTTTGCCCTCTCTTCGTTCGCGACGGCACTGGTTGATACATTATAAAAAACTGAGAAGTAACTTTTGTCGTAGGAATTGTCTCTTGACCTCCGACGTATTTGATGAAGTTGTCCGTCAGTTTATGTAGCTTTTAAATTTCGAATAAAGTTGCCACTTTAAACAGTCAGTTTTACTGACTGTAGGATTGTTGAGATTCGTATGTAGAAGTAAACAGTAAAAGTCCGGGTGGTAGGGAACAGTAAAATTTCGACTGAACTATATTGGAAAATTTGGAGATGTTTACATTTTTACATTTATACTTTATTTGTAATTGAACAAGAGGAAACTTTGACTAGTAAGTCTAAAATTTTACACCGAATAATTTGTGAAATTTTAATTTTCAGAAGGGTGACTGTACGGTCATAAATGTTATAACACTAGAGATTGAGAAGAAAGACTCCACGATGGAAGTGATTGTCTATAGTTTCAGGGTTCACCTTAGTGGTTTGGATGTCTACTAATAGAATTGGTAATTTAGTACTTTCTGAATTAAGAGTTCTGAACCCTCTCAGAGATGAACACGTCTATTCAAATGAAGTAACCTTGATAGTACTAAGTCCGATTGGGTGTCTCAATTGCTTCTCACGGGGATTCACACGCATAATACACTTGTGTCGTCCGATGTACGATGACAAAAAGTTTTCGGGACGTAACCGTTTTACATACATAAAGTGCGTCTCAAATGTGTAATGGGTCCTTTTACTGGAAAGTACATAGGTGAGTTATGAACATCTATCATTGTCTGTGGGAGTTTAGACTAATACAGAGAAATTCTTCGATACCGTGTCCCCAGAAAAATTCTTTGATTGTTTGTTGGAAGCTCTTTTCGTCTTAATTAAGACATTATTGTTCGAGTAACTAATATTCGTTCACTCTCCTCCGGTAACACGTACTTATCCATACAGTCGTATGTGCTAGAGACTTTCCTTTACATGAACCGAAAGTTCTCTCTGTCGGATGATCCGTCAGTTCTTATGGACCCTCTCGCAACCCACTACACCTAAGACCAGGGACGTGACTCCGTCAGACATGGCGGAATGTTTCCAGTAGAAGCACCGGGTGCCGAAAGGATACACACTTTACTCCGAAAACTACCGAGGACTTCAGGGACGATAGAGATAGCAAGACTAAGGTTCTGAGTGTACTGTTTAAGAGGTCTGTTTTGTGGATCGATCTTCGTCGGTTTCGTGAACCCTCTCCTTAACACTATAAGGGAGAGTAAGTAAATAAGTAGTTTTGCTAATTAATAGTTATAAATCAAGTGAGGTCCCTATGAGATTCGTTGTCTTCTACTTATTTTACGTTGTGGGCCAGGGTTCTTTGTACGGGAGATGATTGTCAGTCGAACGCTAATTTTCTCGGGATAAGAATGAGAATTTTTCAGACATGTTTGGTGTGTGGCGTGTTCCCCACGTGCACTCCCTCCTTGGCGACGATGGCAAGCCGAGTCACGTCTCCCTCGGCTGTGTTCCCAGAAACATCCTCTCCTTTGGTAACTTACTACAGGACCTTATGTCCAAGTGATCTCCTCGTCACCCACCATGCCTCACCCGCTCTCACCCCGTGACCTCTGACACAACTCTGTCAATAAATGGATGTTATGAAATGTCGAAGTCGGGGTCTCCCTTGCACTCGTAAGTCACTTACTTAAAGACGAAACATATGGTTGTGGTACCTAATAATTAACTACACGTGTAGTTGAGACTCTACATCCTTCAACGAACGTTACGTCTTCTCTTCAGACAACTAGCAAAACTCCCATGAAAATTTTCCCTCGTAACATCTAAATTTCCATCGACGAAAATGAAAGAAAAATGAGAAGGGACTTGTACGTTACCTAGTTTTGTATTTATCTTTCCGTAAAGACGAAGTACATAATAAAATTTGATTTTTGTTTCTTTTATCTACCGAATAACGTCTTGACATGGAAACATGGATTGATGTATTTGTCGTTTTTTCATGCGAAACGGTTTATTATTAGGGTTGTCTTGTCCGATACAGTCAGAATGACAAACAATAAATTCTCGGGTTCCATTTGTCACCCGTGAGTCCGATGTCGTTGGACCAGTATTTGGTGACATTAAAGAAGTCGAATAACCACAACGTAGCACTGTGGTATTACCGATGGTCAAAATATACGGTTTATGTTACACAAATGGAAAGGAATGAGTTCTACAAAGAGAACCGGGAAGTCTCTGACACGAAAGTGTTTTCGTAATCCGTACAATTGCTTGGGTACTAAGAAAAATAACCACAGTAAGACTACTCGCCTATAAACTTACACCGGACAACAGTATTACCGTCCCGGGGGCACGCGGGGAGTTCGACGACTCAAGACCTGAACTACAGTACGTGTGTGTAGACAGAAGGTCTAATCCGACGTCCGAGGAGACTCCCATTACTGTGACTATAAGTCTTAAAAACGAAGTAACACATAACACCGGAATGACTTCAGCGAGTCAACACAGGCTGAGAAACGTCGGGGTATGTGACATCGGATGGTCCGAGGAGACGGGTACCCTAAAAGGTCCGTTCTTATGACCTCACCCCACGGTAAAGACAGAGGAGAAGAGTCTCGGACTACCTTCCGAAGTCTGTGAGGGTTCTGCTAAGTGAGAACACAAGTGGTTTCGTTGTCGTAACTACGTATCATACCCCTTGTAGATACACTTTATTTAATCACAAAGCGTATGAACTGAGACCCTGTACTCAAAATAATTAATCATCTAATCGAACTTCGATCGGTTGAAACTTAAACTTAGACCACGATTGGACCCTCCCTATCATTTAATCTTCCATTACCCTTATGGTCTGATGGACCGGACGGAGAACTCTTTGGACATACGTCCAGTCCTTCGTTGTCAATCTTGACCTGTACCTTGTTGTCTGACCAAGGTTTATCCTTTTCCTCATGCAGTTCCGACATATAACAGTGGGACGAATAAATTGAATATACGTCTCATGTGGTACTCCTTGCGACCAGACCTCCTTCGTGTTTGACCTTAGTTCTAACGGACCTCTTTATAGTTAGTGGAGTCTATACGTCTTTCACTTCTCCTTGATTTTTCGGAGAACTACTTTCACTTTCTCCTCTCACTTTTTCAACCGAATTTCGAGTTGTAAGTCNCACTTTTTCAACCGAATTTCGAGTTGTAAGTCTTTTACTTCTAGTACCGTAGACCAGGGTAGTGGAGTACCCTTTATCCACCCCTTTGTTACCTTTGTCACAGTCTGAAAGAAAAAACCCCCCGAGGTTTTAGTGACGTCTACCACTGACATCGGTACTTTGATTTTCTACGAATGAGGAACCTTCCTTTCAGTACTGGTTGGATCTGTCGTATAATTTTTCGTCTCTATAATGAAACGGCTGATTCCAGGCAGATCAGTTTCGAAACCAAAAAGGACACCAGTACATACCTACACTCTCAACCTGACACTTCTTACGACTCGTGACTTCTTAACTACGAAAACTTGACACCACAACCTCTTCTGAGGACTCTCAGGGAACCTGACGTTCCTCCAGGTTGGGTCAGGTAGGATTTCCTCTAATCAGGACCCACAAGAAACCTTCCTGACTACGATTTCGACTTTGAGGTCATGAAACCGGTGGAGTACACTTCTCAACTGAATAACCTTTTCTGGGACTACGACCCTCCCTAACCCCCGTCCTCCTCTTCCCCTGCTGTCTCCTACTCTACCGACCTACCGTAGTGGCTGAGCTACCTGCACTCAGACTCACTCGAGGCCCTCAACCACTACCTGCCCCTCCGGACCGCACGACACCAAGTACCCCAGCGTGTCTCAGCCTGCGCGGACTCGCGGACTCGACTCGTCTTTCAAATGACCCCGGACACATACAAGGTACGTATAAAAGGTTTTCCCAATAGAGTAACTCGGAAATTTTGTTGGCGTTTTTATACGGTCATTAGAGGAAATATCCACCTTCCAGATTCCGTGCCTTCACAAGTAAGGGGTTCAAAAGGGTCGACCATTAACAATGTCGACTCCACATATACATCTATAAAAAGGTCTCAAACATGACACGAGGAAAGGTCCGTCGGTGTTCAAGACACAAGGTGGCCTATTCAATCATTGTAGAGACTAAAATAAAAGGGTAAAGATTAATACCATCACACTCCTGAGTAAAATACACAGTTAAACAGATCGGGTACCACAGGTCGACAAACCAGTATTGGGGTAAATCTACAACGACATTGACTGTAAAGTTAGTCATGTGAGACTCATTTCGTCTAATGAGAGGTATTATACCCACCCGGAGTAAGTTACACAACTTTCGGAATTCTCTTTTCTCACTGTAGAGTCTTTTTCTGGTTGAAAAGGGAGGGTTGACGTTGTATCTTTAAAATGGACTCAAAGGTCGGAAGTCTGAGTTCTGAAGTCTGTTGTAGTTGAACAGCCTAAAAGATCGAACGACCGCATGGGAAATCTAAAAGCTGAACTGTTAAGGGTGTATGCGGTCAAGGAATTTTGTTCAGAGAAAAAGATAGAGGCAGAGGGAGGGAGAGACGGAAAAAGACAGATATATATGTGTGTATGGACGTTTGGATGTATGAATGTATGTGTATATAATATACATGTGTGTGCGTTTGGATGTGTGTATGTATATATAATATATGTATGTATGTACGCATGGATGTATGGATGTATATATATAATATGTATATATATATATATTAAAACCAAGAGCAAACCGAAGAGACCTCTTCTGGCTGATTGTGTCTCTTACTTTTACGAATAAAGTTACCATATTTTTATGTATCCTTGGCTCCATTAAGTACATTTTTGTGGATCTCAATGGTGGGCAAGTCACCTTAAAATACTAGACAAAGAAAGGATGTAAAACAGACAAAGGGATGACAGGAACAAGTACAAAAAAGTATAAAAATAAAGAGGAAAGAAAAAGAAAAGGAAACATTATTTTGTCCAAGAAGTTACGTACGTTTATTGTAGAAAAATTTAAATGATTGACATAGTCGTGTTTATAGGATAATTTTCATCCCACTATAATGTACTTATAATCACGGACGTCACTGTGAATGTACAAGCGAAAGTGTTCACTCATTGCTACGAAGCAGACGTGGTGCACCGACACTCATTAACGAGGGAAGGCTTCCATTTCCATCCTTGCCAGACAGCGTAGGATTCAATCAGTGAGACACACATCAAAGTTTTACATAAAGGGTAGTACAACGAGACAGAGATGAAAGTAAATCTATAAGGAGTAAAAATACGTTGTGTTTAAAATGTGACCTTTTCGTAAAATAATAACTAAAGAAGTAACCTATTCATCTTACCACTTCAACTGTGAGTTAAGTTAGAAGGAAGGTCTCGTTTAATCTTTTGTGACCTCAACACTTCAGAGTTATGTTCGTAACTCTTACACAGATCCCCATATTCTACCCTCTGTCATCCCTCTCCCTTCCTCCCTCTCCCCCCTCCTAAACTCTCCGTTGTCCTTCCGAGAAAATAGTGAATTTGATAATGGTCGTAGATTAACGACTATGTACTTTAATTTAAATGTTCTTTATCCCGAATTTAGGTTTATGAAAACTCTTGTGGGCATCTGGTTTAAGTGTGATTCTTCAGTTCACATTCGCAGTCCCGTCCCGGACACAGAGCTACTGACAACTAGTGACATCAAAGTTGACGATCGTGTATTATCCATGGTTTGTTTATAAGACTAACCCTTTTACTACGAGCTGAGTCAAGGCCTCGACTCTAAACTACTCGCTCCCTCCTCGCACCGACGTCGTCTTCAAACCGTCGTCTCTACCCTTTTAACTACCACATCCTCCCCCGTTTCCTTTCTCACTCTCTCCGACACGTCAGCCTATTCGTTTCAAATGTGTAAAATAGTAAGACGGTTCTTGTCTAGTCCTGGAACAGTTCGAAGGATGTAGGTAAATCGAGACTCTGTACATAACACAACTACTCAGGGGACCGGTCGGTCGGTGCGACGGTCAGTGCCGACTTGGCTCTCGTTGGGGACGCAAATCGAGTCCTCCGTGTGTTGGACCGCCCTACCGTCCGCAGGTCTCTGGTGCGGACTCCGGAACGAGAGAGGTCGTTTGAGTCGGAGGGACGGTAACGATTCCGTCCAGACATGAGTGACGGGTAACGATTCCGTCCCAGACATGAGTGACGACGTGCCGAGCCCAGAACTTCCTCAATTATGTCGAAGGTATTCCCCTGAGTAAATCTTGGACCGTTGTCGAATCGGCGACGATCTTTATACCGAGTAACGTACGATCCACTATATTTAATTTCAATTACAATATACACTACTTTACAGGAAAATCTATAATGGACATTAAAACTCATAATCCTTCAGAGTCATCCTAAAAAAAAAAAATCTTTGATCAGATACTCTAAAGGGGAAGATAAAGAAGAAAATTTGTTTCACGGTCCCTTTCCAATATACTTAGGATAAAAATCGTATCGTCCTTCTGATCTGTATATTTTTCAATAATTATTATCTGACACTTTTATAGATAGTGTTTTATTGTCGGTTTTCCAATCGTATATAATATATTTTTCGAGTGTAAAAAACAACTTTTTGTTTTTTTTGTCACTTTAGGGACCGTTCTGAACGAATTCTCAATCTTACGTACATCTTTTTTATTGGTTGATTCGATGTTTATTTAATTTAAATTTCGTAAATACTTTAAGGAATTACCAAATCGACACACTTGGACCTTTTTAACGAATGAGAGGGACGAAGTCCAAAAAGCGGACAATTTATTTCATTTTTATACCGTGTCCCCCATAACACTCGTATATTACATAAAAATACGTACGGAAGCGATCTGTACTACAACTTTGTGGTACACCAAGTCTTATTCTGAATCATACGAATGAACAATAATAATAAGAGGGTTGTAAAAATTTTACTATTCTGAGAACACTTTTGGTGGTACCCTTTACGCGTATACAGAGACAGTGTCGAGAGTCACATTTACCCTTATTGGAAAAAAACTTTAGTTAAACTGTTATATCAAGTTCTTAATATTTAAAAGTAGGAGAATTAAGTGATTAAGGTTCAATAAATAGGATTTCTTTTTTTTGAGTTTGTCTTTTACCATTGACGAGTCAAGTATATAAGGAGTGTGTTGATACCAAGAATTTTTGCAGAGAAACACTCTTCCTTATAACACATCAGTAAGTCTGTTATTTATAATAAATCGGTTGTATTTCGTAATTTCGTTAATGATGTTTACCTTAAAGTTTACGAGGGACATTGTTTCTGTTACAAAATACAAAAGAGTAATAGTCACCTAAAAGGGGTGTGGTAAAGACCGAGACCCTATGCCCCGTCCTATTTGTGGAAGAGTCGTTCCTCGTCCCTCATTGGGTCTCCTGTCCTCTTCCTTCGGGTCGGGACGGGGAGGCCGGTACACTCTCGTGACTCGACCTCCGTCTCTGCGCCAATTCTCTTCTTTCACTGTTCCAGTGGGACAGTAACGGCGTGGAGACGAGTCCAACTTTAGAACCTACCACCACCACCACTAAATCAAGGATTCAGCACAGGGTTGAGAACGCTAGGGTACCTGACACCGGAAGGTCCGGGGAGACAGGTACCCTACGAGGTCCGTCCCTACGAGGTCCGTCCCTACGACCTCACCCAACGGTACGGGAGGAGGTCCCCTAGAAGGGTTGGCTCCCTAGTTTGGACGTAGAGAACACAGAGGACGTGACCGTCCACCCAAGAAATAGTGATCGAGGTGGACCCTTCGGGTATTCATACACCATTGAACAACGCCATCTTTATCCTTTAATTATACCCCGGGTTCCTTATTTGGTCCCGTCGAAAGGAAGTCGCCTCTGGTTGTCACTGGGTATTCCGTGGGGCACCTGCAGTGCAGACGTCAGAAGGTATCTGAGTGCTCGGGTAACCACGGAGACGTTGGGTTGACGGCGTGACCCCTTGTCGTCAGCGTCATCTCCACACACACTCTCCTTAAATTTTCAGTCCCATAAACGGATCTTCTACGACTGAGTGACCCGCACTTGCAGAGTATTCGAACCTCAAATATAAAAAGAAGGACGGGGAGTAAACGTCATCCCAGGGTCCTTTTATCTGGTCAGCATCTTGGCTTGACTCATGCTCATCGATCCATATGCCGACGCTTAAAGACGGTACTAGTGTTCCTTACTAAGACATTGTGACTGACTTAAATGGACCGTACGGTCCCTGGAAGGGCTAGTGAAATGTACGTAATAGATTAACTTACAAGCGTTGTCTATGATTCTCCTTTCATGAGAATAATGAAAGTGAAAGTGTCTACACCTTTGACTCCTTAGTTCCTTAATTTATTAAATGGGTTTCGGAACCCCAACAATTCGACAACCCAGTTTTTAGACTTGTGTTTGTTCGGACGTTCCATTATGTCCTTTTACTTCTGTCAAACTAAATAGGACAACGGTCCTAACACCTACACAAGAAAAACAAAATTAAAAACAACTACCGTTTTATTTCGGTGTTAGTATGAAGAAAAAAAAAAAAAAAATTATAACTGTTGAAGGTTAGTCACTTGTTTAATGTAAAACTCCAGTAACCAGTCCCCTCAAACTTTTCGAACACCAAGTATCTGTCTGTAACGACATAATCTTAGAGAGGAGTTCCTGAATAATCTCTACCATTTAACCTCAATTAGTCCTACAATAAATGGTAACTCATAAGATCCGCACAATGCGGGGTTTCGAAGAGACAAACTTTACAACGAATTCTTTTTTTTTTCTTCTTTAACAGTTCACCTATTTACTTCCGTAAGTCGGTATTCTGGTCATTACTTTGACTCGTTTTAATTCTCCGTACCCTTTCCCTTCTGTGCGTGACAAGCTACACTGGACGTTCCTCCCACACCCAGATTCCTCACGACTAGTCGGAACGACAGAGTTCGTCGGGAAGTCGACACTTGGAGCTATAAAGACGGGTTTCCAGTGACTACTTAAGTATTTTCCTCCTTCCATTCGTCTCGTAAAGACGACGCAATCTTTGTTTGTCTTTTATTTCTGGTCGCGGGCCCTCACGAAGGTGAGGAGACGGTGGGTGACTAGGACTTTCTAGACAATGACGAGTTTTTAGAATCCAACTGTAGTAGTTTCCTCGAAAAGAAAAGGAAAAGAGGGGGGGGTGGGGGTGGGGAATGATCTCTTGGGCCAGGGAGAAAAGCCGTAACAACGGAAATAGTGACACTAATGTAAGGAAGTTGACTTGTCAGATAAACACACTTTGGTATTCCGTGCCTTACTTCTTACAGGAGGAGAGGTGCCGAGAGTAGAAGTCGACTTTGTACCGCCTTCAGTACTTCTCTTCTGATTGGGCTTTGTCGCGATCCGTCAACCGAAATTAGTAAACTCTCTAGTCACGAGAGACGGCAAAAAAAAAAAAAAAAAAGGAGTTTCGTAGTAAAGTCTCCTGACGAAACCATTTCGGACCGGTCGACCGTAAACCCAACTAGTGGATTATTACATCTCCGTGCCGATACCTTAATATCGTAATCTTAAATCGTCCGAATTGTGTGTGTTCGTTAGTAGTCGTCCTCAGGTACTCAACACCCCCTTTGAAGACACGTGTATAGGTCCAGGACTTTCAGTCCCCTCTTCCTCGTTAAGGTATCGTTCTTCTAATCACGGACCTCTAATATACTCTTTAAAGTCACTCAGGACCTAATCGTGATTCGGAGGCTCAATTGTCGAACTATATTACGTCGTTAAAAGGTGGATATAGTGTGTCCGGTAGGGTTTGATGCGCCGACGGTTCATTCGGGTTCCTTAGACGCCAGGTGCTGATCTAGGAGACTTCGTAGAAATAGGAGTGTCTGGACGAAACAGACCCCCATGTGTTCTCCTGTTTATGTCTTTTTCACCCCGACCTTTAGAGCTCCCCCTTTCAGGTTTCTTATTTCGAAATAAATAAGGAGAAAATAGCGAGAGGTCAGTTTGATGATAAAAATATGACATTTATAAAACCTTTACTATCTTATTAAATCACCCTTTAATGAAAGTCTTGTAACGTACACACGAAATCAGTCGGTTCTTTATTACTAATTTCCCTTCTTTCATGCAATCTTGATGTTGAAACTTAAAGGAAGAGAGTTTCTCAATACAGGGACTCGAGGACTTTTGTCCCCACACCCCACCCGTACGGCCCAAACTTTCGTAGGCCATACTTAAATCGTTAGGAGACCAACGAGACAGACCTATCGTAGTTTATAGACCTATAAAGCCGTACAACCAATGACAAAATCAAGAAAAGAAAGGGGTCTATAAAAACCACAGACTTATATCAGTAGCTCAGTTTAAGTGTCTGCCATATCCTACTTTATCCATTTATAACTATTACGGAGGTCCTGAAAAATTGAATTCCCTTTCTCTAATTGCTATGATTTAAATCCCAGACTCCATCTGTATGATACTGCTGGAGAGCACGATAAAAAGGAATCGATGACCCTAGGATTCCTCGATCGAGTATCTCGAGAGAATGATTGACTTTCCAGTACAAACAACGTACCTGATTAATCTGTACTTTCCTGACTCTTATCGGTGCGTCGACAGACTTTCTCGAGGACTAAATTGTCTCGGTGTAACCGTGACTTTACCTTATAAAAAGAACCAGTTTTGAAAAGTGACAGGAACGGAAAGTCGAACCCAAGGAAATACTATCCTTCTTTTACTGCCCTGTTCACTGTTTTTACTGGGTAGTCTCCGTACGGACTGATTCCTTTGCTTCTAGTTCTCCATTACCGTCGTTTCGAAAACGTAAACTCTTAGAAACGTTTTACTCATCCTGAAGGTCTAACGAGGACCTACTGAACGACTCGTGAAACACGGTCCGAGACGTGCGCTAGTGCATCTGAGGCGGGCCTTAGAGGTGTCGCGGTCGGTCTGACTACCTCTACTGTGTGGTCGACGGATCTTCTCGGACGGTACACGTGAACTAGAATCCTCCTTGGCGCTCCGGTACCATTTCCCGTGTCCCATAACACGGTAGTAAAGATTTCTCTTTCACCGCCGCTTCAAAACAAACCCCGTATGCCGTCTCACTCTCCGAAGGGTCCACCACGTCCACCATTTCTCAGGTGGACGGTCCCGTCCTGTGCAGTCTCTGCGTTCCAACTAGGGATGCTGTCCTTCCACGGGACCTCATCCTTTACCGTTGGGCGAGGTCCTAAGAACGGGCCTTTTAAGGTCCCTGTTTCCTCGGACCACCAGATGTCAAGTACCCCAGTGTTTCTCAGCCTGTGCTGACTCGCGTGTGTCTGTGTGTCTGTGTGTGTGTGTGTGTGTTTGTGTGTGTGTGTGTGCCGTCTCCCTTCCCTGGCTCAGATCCCTCGAGTTCATTTTGAGGTCGACGTAAAGAATGAGAATGACAATAATAATAAAAAAAGAGGAACTTACGTAGTAACGGGGTTTCCTGACTTACAAAAAAGAAATTATATTACTAATATTATTTTCCATTCGTTCGTTACTTACTATACCTGGGACTTTTGTAGTGTCTTTTTTTGAAGAGTTTTCGAAGGGATACTGGTTCTTTCCTTGAGTGTAGTTTGGTCCCACGAAGTAATCCTTTTGTTCAATCTTTCACACTCTCAAGGGATATAAGGAAGAATATGAAACTCCTCGCGAAGAATTGTCCGAACTGACGTCCGGATTACGACTCCCTTCGTTTACCGTCATATTCCTCTTACATCCAGACCTTCCGCACTTTCGCCTTAATCGTGTGCACTCATCCTGACAATCTTTACACGTGCCTCCCCTTTTGAAGATAAACATGACCTATATAAAATCGTAGACAATAAACTTCTACGTAAATCCTTAAGTCTAAATTTCGGGAGTTTTTTTCGCGGAGGTCTTCTAGGTATACCCGTCTAATTTAAGGTTTCAAAACGTCGTCTTAGGAGACTAACGATTACAATAGTTACCTCCTGTTTAAATTAAGGAATTCGACTTTCTCCTCGTGTTCGACGACGAAGTCTAAGGGGTCGTCCTGTCTTACACGTCACACAACTCGTGTCGGCCGACAGCGACAATAACGTAGTCATGAGATCCGTCAATCAGAGTACCTGGTAGTGGTTTGATAACCCAACCGGTTTTTCAAACAAGCCCAGTAAGACGTTTGCGAATGCCTTTTTAGACTTCTTTGAAAAACCGGTTGGTTTCGTATAAGAGGAGAGGGACGTGGGGATCCCTATAGAATTTACGAAGTCCTGTAAATAAAAAAAACCATCTGAGTGTAATTATTTACACTAATTACCCGTTTATTTAAATAAACCCAGAATCCTTTTGTAGTAGAGGAAGGAAACACTTAAATTTGAAAACTAGAACTCCACGAGTTTGGATCGACTACTCGATTTAACTAACCGTAAAGAGCACTGTACCCTGCTACAATGTCACTTTGATAAAGACGGAGTCTAAAAAATCACACCACGGTTACGTTATGACTGCCCGAGAGGACCACCGAGTCTCCATTTCGCAGACGGTCGGCTACGTCCTCTGCGTCCAAGTCCGGCACCCTCTCCTCCCAGGGGACCTCCTCCTTTACCGATGGGTGAGGTCATAAGAACGGACCCTTTAGGGTTCGTGTCTCGTCGGACCTCCCGACGTCAGGTACCCCAGCGTTTTCCCACCCCGTACTGAAAGGGTGATTTGTTGGCTATATTATGACGTCGCCGTAGTCTCTGTGGAAGTTTTACATTTAAAGTAAATGTTTACTTCAATGTCTCTGAAGAAAGGTACCAAGAACCTAGGGAGTCGGTCCAAGTCCTATATTTTTCACCAGTCTCGCCTTTCTTCCTTCCCAAAGAGACGGGTCTCAGTCCCGAGACTACGGGAGGAGGAGACTCCTCCGCGCGGGGCCCTGGACCCACAATCTGCAAGGCCCAACCTGGGAAGCAGAGACGACGTCCTTTCTCCCACGACGGGCCCAAGGGGACGAGAGGACCACGGTTCCGTTCTCACCTCTCCACAAGCAGTACCCGATCTACACTCACTTCTCTTCTCTTTTACCCACCGAAACGGCACCCGAGGTATTTCGTCATGGTTGATTTCCTCGTCTCTGGGTGGTTGTTGGTCGTATCCCGCGAGGTACCCCCTGGACACTGCGCCTCCCTCCTCCGTGTCGAGCCGAGAGTCGCAGCCGGACCCACCTCCCTCGGCTCCAACGTCTCCGGGCCGTGTCCCCGGGTGTCTCAGACGCGGCGCCAGAGTCCCAGAGGTGCCTTGGATGTTCCACTCCAGCGGGTCTCGAGCATGAGTCGCGACAGTCATCCAGAAAGGGCGAAAGGGGAAGAGGAAGGAGGCGGACAAGAATCAATACTCTTTGTTCTGATCGTTTGACCCTTCTCAACTCCCCTCCTCCACTAATGTCAATGTCCCGTCGCCTTAGTTGGTCGTCCCTTGAGGAAATGTCGAGTCTGAAGATTGGACTTCCTCCGAACAAAATTGGTTCCCTCCGAACAACGGGAGTATAAACACGTAAATAAGCGAATAAATATTTAATCAAACAAGAGTACTCCGAACAGTGAGATTAAAAACTTATTCCAACCCAAACGTCACCTAAAATCCCGATTGCGGATTTTGGCTCGTCTTTCCAGTCTTAGACACGCACACACGCACGCACACGCAAAGACACACACAAATCAGCGAGTCAGTACAGACTGAGAAACGTTGACGTACCTGACATCGGGTACTCCGAGGAGACAGGTACCTTAAGAGGTCCGTTCTTGGGCCCAGAGGAAGTAACATCCGTCTGAGAAATGGCAGACTCGGTGGTCCCTTCCTCTGTCTGTAGGAGGCCGTCGACTTATAATGGGTGTAACTTATTTTAAACATTCCTGTCGCTCTCTATTTCAAAGTAGAACTAGCATAGTTCTTAACACAACGGATGTTGTGGATTTCTGAACGCTGTTTTAGTGAGACCAACAGAACGGGGAGTAGGATACTCTTGAGACGAAGTCTTCTGCAACTCACCGAATCAGTGTCGGCCCGGTTCGACCCGGTCCCGGTGCACGTGACACAACCTCCAACTCCGTTTTTTTTTTTAGTCATTATGACTAGAATTCGTTCTTGGGCCCAGAGGAAGTAACATCCGTCTAAGAATATGACTAGAATAAAAACAATTATAAGATCATGCAACAGGTAGGACCCAAATAAACATAGTTATAGCTAAAAATTTTTATGTACTTGACAATGACTAGAACTGAGTCCTAAAACCAAAGGGAAACGTAAGACACGGACTTATAAATCAGAGGCGGACCAGAACCGGGAAACCTCGTCAACTTAAAAGGTTTTCTTCTTTTGAACCAAAGATAATAAACATCACTCGTAGAAAGGAGAGGGAAGGAAATTATAATATTAAAACAACGGTCTATAAAACAGAAAGGGTCTGAGGAGACCTGTGGAAGTCTAAGGTCAGGTAGGTGTGTAGAGAGACCCGTAGTCTGGGTCATTCACTGAAGCCATAACGACGAACGACATTACAACGTGAATACTTACACCGATTGTCCCTTATCTTTGAATAAGAGATTATTATCTTCACAAAATTAGATTTCAAGATTTGGTCTCCAACCGTTTGGAAAAGATGATTCTCCGGTCTCTCCTTTATAGAATACGAAAATATCCGGTATGTAAAGACGTCATTGATGAGTCGAAACGTTAGTATCGGAGTTTCGTCGTGTCTATGATGTACTCACTTGACCACACTGGTAAAGTCATTTGACAGCAAGTCTTTTTGTTCATGTCCCTTCTGAACCGGGTATGCAGCATTAAACGTTTGGGGAGAAGATTCGATACGACGAGTCAGTACAGTGACAAACGAAAAGGGAAATTCCGTTAAATCTTTCCTCATTCTTACAAATCCTATTAACGAAGAACTCTAGAAATGCACACACGAACCAACGAAGTCGGTACAGGTCGAGAAACACTGGAGTACCTGACATCGGGTCGTCCGAGGAGACGGGTACCCTAAAAGGGTCGTTCTTATGACCTCACCCAACGTTAAGGGAAGAGGTCCCCTAGAAGGACTAGGTCCCTACTTAGGTAGAGAGAACCTAGAGGACTTGACCGTCCGTCCAAAAAATAGTGATCGCGGTGGACCCTTCGGGTAGTCTTTAGAAATATGTAATTCTAAAAAAAAAAAAAAGAATAACCTTGAATACCCTTGTCACTGAATCGGACCAAAAATTTTAATCAGATGGAGACGTATCTGAGGGTAGTCCAGTATTTACCCGCCGGACAAATATATTATTCTCGACGGTAAACTCACAGTGGGTCCTTTCTGGCATACGCATCTGAATTTTTAGTTAGGAACTTTGTTGACACGTTAATAATAAACAACAAATCAGCGATTCGGGACGGGTCGTGGCAACGCTGGGGCACCCGATATCGGGCGGTCTGAAGAGACAGGTACCCTAAGAGGTCCGTCCTTATGACCTCACCCAAGGGTAATAATAATAAGGGTAAAATTTTTACTCAGTTTTCAGTTCGTTGAACGGATTCCGGTGTCTCGGACACAACCCGTCTGGATCCGTCCTCTGACCGAGAGGGTACGGACCGGAAGGAGGGACGTCGACCACCTTCGTGTGTCCCGCCGAAGTAATCTCGGTCAAAATCTGCTTGGACCCTCTTCTTTTGTTCCTCCAGTACCGCCACTGACGACTTTTCTCTGGGTCTCTCACGGCACTCGACCGTCCCCGTCAATAAAACTACTGGAGTGTGACTTCCAACTGGATCCTACCCAAAGTTCAAATACACCGAATCCCTCGAGTTTAACCCTACGTCTGTAAAGAAAGGACACCTTCGAGCATGGAGTAAAGTATGAATTAACACTTCCACTCACTGGGCCTGGCAGAAGCTGTCGCAAGGGACTCCACTGAGGTCGAGAAGAGAAGACTAATAGAATGATGCGAAAACCTCCTCTTCCCGGACTCGTCTCAAGAGTACGAGTTCAGACGTGACTGGGGGAATTCGTAAACAATCTGACCATTCTTGATTCCTTTCGATTTCTTATAAATAAGAGACATAAACCTTTTTCGTTGTGTGTCCCCACACACACACACACACACACACACACACTCACACACACACACACACTCTCTCTCTCTCTCTCTCTCTCGCTCTCTCTCTCTCTCTCGACAGCAAACGAAAACCCATTTATAAGACGAAAAGAACTTATACATCTGGACGGAAAATTTCTATCAATGATATTCGGTAAGTAAAAAGTTTTATCATCTATAAAAATGGAGGTTTTAGAAAAGACAAAATTTTACCGAATTACTAAATCACTTGATGACTAATAATTCTACTATCCTTTTCTATTTAAATTCAAAGTTAACTTTATTTTATTGTAACTGATTGAAACAAGGTCGTCCCTCCTCCTTGTGCCGTCTCTCGTTCGACACCCGAGGGCTCTGGAACCCCGGATGCGGACTTACGTGCGCGACGAGGATCAAAAGAATCTCATTTTGACGAACAAAACACAGTAAATCTTTTTCCACCTTCACAAAAGTGAAAACTTGTCCAACGAGACTTTCACGATATACAGGTAAACATCTTTGGGACTCCCAAGTCCCTTTAATTAAAGACTCTCAGTAACCCCATTTTAAAGACTTCTTACTTTTAAAACCAGTTTATACACAAAGATTTATTTTGTTTTCGGACTCGAAAATGATACTTCTCGACCTTTCCGTTCCCCCACTGGAAAGATCGGTCGACCGAGGCGTTACACGGTAGATTTGAAAATTTCGAGAGGTCGCCGTCCCTTCCGGGGTACTTTTACCTAGTAACTAACATAATTTTACTTATAGAATTTTACAAGTAAAAATACAAAATTGTAATATCCCTGTGAAGTAGTCTGTGTCACGTTTTGTGGTAAAGCATTAATCAAATCGCTGCCGGTCCTATATAACACCCGTCGAACCGGGTCGAACACACTTGTAAAGTTTCGGAAGGTACCAAAGTAAAAAGAGAAAATAAATTTGTGAAACAAAACTACTATGGAAAAGTAGCGACTACGGACAGATTTAAGACATATGTAAAAGGGAATTTGTAGAAAGTTATTTTCCGTTTTACCAAAGGTTTCCTCGGACTCTTTTACTTTCTACGACCTCTTTATAGAGTCATAAAACGTCTAAATATAAGTCACAAGTGAGCAAAGTTTAGGAACGGAAAAGAAGAGAGAGAGTGACCTCTAACTATGTCTGTTTGTCCTTTTCGCAAAACGTCTAATCGTCCTTGACCACTTCAAAATAGAAGATAAAGAATTTAAGTACCGTTTTCGGTACACAACGGGATTGAGGCACAAAAGGTATAAATGAACAGCGAATCCGTAAGGCAACATAGACTGAGAAACCTTGAGGCACCTGACATCGGGTGGTCCGAGGAGACAGGTACCCTAAAAGGTCCGTTCTTATGACCTCACCCAACGGCAAAGGAAGAATGAATGAATATAGAGCTCTCACTGTCTAAGGTAGTCGGACTCGGACAGTGAACGGTTCCGAAGGACGAGACTCGTAGAAGAATGGAGATCGTGACTACCGTCAAGGTTGCTGCCCTGAGAGGGTTCTGAGTGACACTGACCATTGGAGGAAATGTAGTTTATACAGGAGACCTTCTTGGGCAATGAAACGAACTATCGTCAGTAATAGTTTAGATTTAGCTAAGTAAATAGTCACCGTACTCCATACAACTCTGGGACTTGTACTCACCGTTTATCTTTTCCGGTTAACGTCCCCTCGTCTACGAAGGCCTGTCCACTCGTAGTCTCTTCCGTCCACGTCCACTTCGGTCACCCCCCTCGGAAGTCAACGTCGGTTCCTTGGCTCCCCCACTTTTCACAGCCCACTCACACGTACACACGCGTGCACACACTCACATACACACTCGAGACTAGAGACATGTGAAGTAAGCGTAATCTTTCCACGACAGCCTGCGTGGAGGGTAGGTAGACAGGTTCCGAATTTCACAGACGTACAGTGGTCCCCTACCTATTCAGACGTCCAATCTTTGCCTGGTCTCCGATGACTCTGAGAGACGAACCGACCGCCGAGGGTGTCAGGACTGCCGAAAAAAGACTCCACTGTCGTGACCCCTATGCCGTAAAGAGGAAAATCAGAACTAATGAGCGATTGACGACACAATTCTTGACACTTGGGTTCCTTCTGACGTTCCAGTTCTGGAAGGGAGACCCCGACATCCAGGTTTGGACCCTTGCTTAGAGAGTTCCTGGTCCGTCCTCCCCTGTTCTCCCCCTCCCGCCCTTCTGGTCGTTTATCCCTGACTTTAGGACAAGGGGGAACTAGGTATTTCTCCCTGGGTATAGCAGCCCAAAACCCACATAAGACCCCGGTTCCAAGACCCATTTGAACGACCTTGGGTCACGCCACTAATCTCTACCCAACTCTTGACGGAGGTTGGGAGGGGGAAGGGGGTTCGGAGTCCGACAGGAGGTGACGATTCGACGAAGAACGAGATCTTAAGGGGAGACAGGAAGAGAGAGTGGGTTTACGGAATGAGGAAGTGGATGTCTTGATCTCAATAGTCTAGATCCTACACCGCCCATCACGAGAACCATAACCTCCACCTCATCTACTGATCGGAAGTTCTGCAGGTCACTATGAAAAAAAAAAGTCACTATGAAAAAAACAGGAGTTCTGGATCGCTACAGAAGTTGAGACTAGGGAGGAATTGATGATGGGAGTTATAAACAGAACTTGTAATTTAAGTAACTTTCTCTTCCCGTACGGGTCACAAACCTGAACAAGGTGACGACACACGAAGAGTTAGGTGAACTAGTTGGGGTCACATTGACAGTAATCATTTCGGTCGTTCCTGGTTGCGCTACGGTTTGGGTGACCAGTTCGACTACGGGTGAACCGAAGGGGTACGGGAACCGTGACAACCCACAAGGAAGGAAGGACTTTAACGAACAGGCGCAAGAGAGACGGACCTTAACGTAGAGAGAAGGCGCAAGAGAGAAGGGCGGCACAGAAGAATAAAAATAACAAACGGGAGAATTACAAGTACATGTTATGAAGTTCCAATGCAGTGACAGGAAGAAATTGATTACTTAGTAAGGACCTTCTAGAGTGAGGGAAGACTCAGGTACCTTCGTATTACGAATCCCTCATATAGTTATTAATGACACCTAACTCAAGTCCTAGTTAGGATCCACTAAGTGTATGGTCAATGTTATACATCACTATGTATATAAGTACATATAATTCAACGAAGAAAGTTTTAGTAACCTGTACGTCGTAATATGAGAGGTGAAGTATCGACTCCTGCGACTCAGAGTCTCTCCGACTCATGGAACAAGGTTCAGGGTGCCGGTCGCTCGCCGTCTCGACGTCAAACCCTCGTAGAGGACAACCGGTTCGGAGCAGAGAAGGGGAACATTGTGCTACGTAGAGCCACATACGGGATGTCTTTGAAGACAAGGGCACTAAAACTAACGGGCGGCTACAGGTAAGGAGGACCATTTATTTGTGACTACCTTACGGGAACATACGGTCCGTGCCCTGACGTGTGTACCTCCTCTGAGTCGAGGGGAGACGCAGAAAGTAAAGGTCCTCGTAGGTATGACGTAAGACAAGTTTTCCTTTCGACAGAAAGAAAGAGTGCGGGTCAGAGTCCAAAGGACACAGGGACAGAGTCACGAAAAGGGCAGGGCCGAGGTTCAGTCGGGGTGGACACTCTCGACACTTTTACGTCTGCGGACCGAAGTGCGGTTAGGACGAGAAAGCATTGTAGAGTCCCACCCGACCCCGTGGACACAAAAATATTTTTCGGCACCTATTAAGACTGTATATATCCAATCTTAAATACCGAGTGTAGCACCCTAGTAGACTAGGCAACCTGAATGGGATTATTAAAGAAAAGTCTGGGTAGGGGTGTAAGTCAATCAGAGTTGCAAGACTTCTCAGGTAAAGAGGTCACGGAGAATTTCCGTAGTGGAGACAAATAAGGAGAAAACTGTGCTGATATAAAGTCTGGGAATTGTAAAGGGGGTCTATGACTTTATCGAAAGATTCTTTTGAAATACGGAGGGTAGAACTTATCCAGATATGAGGGTGGTCTCACTATAAAACTCTTGAGTTTAAATTACTACCGTAATGGGTCGAGTTTTGAAAGTCCCCATGGACAATGGACGTCCTATTTAAGATTTGAGACACCGGGCCGTATATTTTGGAAGTCGTTACAGAAGTAAGGATAGTGGAAAATCGTTGGGACCAAGGTAAAGACCGAAGTAGAAGGCGGGACCAGGAATGAGATGAAGTAATATTCATGAACAAATTACTCATTTGTTTTCTTACCCAAACTCTAGATCGGGGTGTTTAATAAGACGATAGAAGACGTCTACACTACACTGTTCTGTCACACTTTAACAGTTGTGTCCATTGTTCATAAAAGACGTAAACCTTCGTAAAACCTTCGTGGACCGAACGACCCACTTTACGAGAGGACATGTCGGTCTTCTAGTATGAGAAGAGTTCAGTCTTAAGTAACTACAAGTTACACTACTTCAGTCCAAGGTTCGGTCCGTCCGACTATTCTTGTCCCTGCGGAGGGTCAACAGTGTCTTTTCTGTACCGAATGTGAGTCGGACCTAACAGGTAGAGAAGAGACTCTCAGTTTCTTTGCGACGCAAACCCCGTAGACTCTTAGTCGTAGGAGGAAGACAGAAGGTGACAAGCGAGGGACTCCTGTCCCGAATGGGGCGGAGTAAGCGACGTCGAGAAGGTAGGTACCTGTTACGGGTCGTGTACCCGTGGGAGGCTAGACGCAGATATATTTGAAAAGTTGTCGTCGTCGATAACAGAGGACACAGAAGTATCATTACGACTACGTGTATTTCCTTTAACAAGATACTCCGAAACGGAACCTACTTTGTAGGTCGATGCTGAGGTAACGAGACAAGCGTTACTCTTCTTCTGAGAGTGACTGACATCGGTTAAATTGCTTGGAGATAAAACGTAGTGAAGTTCTTAGTCGGGATCCAAACACCCGATGGTATTGTATACGATTCGTAAACTTCTAACTAAGTCACCCGGATTTTAGAAGAAAGGTTCTTACTGAACTTTAGAACACTGAGACTCCTTCTATGCATCTTTGTACTGGGTGAGTAAATTAACGTACCACAGATTATATGCTTTCCCCGAAAGGAGCATCGAGTCAACCATTTCTTAGACGGACGTTACGTCCTCTGGACCCATGTAAGAGCCCAACCCTTCTAGGGAACCTTTTCCTTTACCACTGGGTGAGGTCATAAGAGCGGACCTTTTAGGGTGCCTGTTTTCTTCACATACACATCCGATTCAGCGAAGTCAGCACAGGTCGAAAAACGCTGGGACACCTGACATCGGGCGGTCCGAGGAGTCAGGTACCCTCAGAGATCCGCTCCCGTGACCTCACCCGACGGCACGGGAGGAGGTCCACTAGAAGGACTGGGTCCCCAACCCGGACGTAGAGCACAGAGGCCGTGACCGCCCGTCCGAGAAATGATGCGTACGGTACACCCTTCGGGGTCCTCCCTCCGTCAAGGAAGATTTAGGGTTTGACTCCGTTGACCAAACACGGGACTATGTGCACTGGTCTAATGGCAAGAGTAATAGAAACGAACGGTTCGAGTCCTTCAATAATTACCTGCATTTTACTAGGAGGTCAGGAAAATTTTTAGGTCGGTGACACAAGCGGAGGACTGGAGAACGACGTCTCTTAAGGTACATGCTTTGATTACTACATAAGGGATAGTAATCTAGATTTACATGACGGACGATTAAAATAACTCACAGAGAGACGAGAATATAATCTCTTCTCACATTTTCCCCCGTTGAGTAAGTAAAAGTGACACGGGAAGTAACCTTAGGGAATACCTCAAAGAAAGGAAAGGAATACAAGTACGAATTTTTAAACAACCAAACGTAAAACTCCCCCGACTAATAATCACACAAAAATTTTTTCACCTCCACATCATTGTTTTCGGTAAAGGTATAAATGACGACATTTTTCGATTGGGGTTTGGGTCGTCAACACACAATTAACGCTAAATAAAGACCCTCCGAACTTGTCAATAACACCACCCAGTCGTACGGGCCAACCCCAAAATTAAGACGAAGTCTACTACAGGGAAGACAGAAGACCGTTCAACAGTTTGTGGTAATCCCCAGAAGCCACTACAAAGTGACAAGTAAGGTACAGAAAATAAAGGTACCGTTTTAAGACCGTCGGACATTTGACTTATACTACGAGAAAGAGACAAGCAAACAAACATTTGTTCATCTTTCCAGAAAACGAAACATGTCTCTTTTTTTCCCGTTTTCTTCTGAAGGACTTTGTGTTGACGTAGAGTCGGTGTCGTATGCTCCGGAGGTCCTGTCATCGTGCTTCCTGACGCCTAAGCAATGAAGGGGCCTGTGCCCCTTCTCTCCTAACATACTCCAGGGACCACCGTGTCATAACGTCGTAACTTTTATTAAAAATATTCTGAGAATACATAATTCACTTCACTTCACTGTCAACAAGTCAGCACAGGCTGAGAAACACTGGGTACCTGAAAGGTCAGGTACCTTAAGAGGTCCGACCTTATGACCTCACCCGTCGGAAAAGAAAGAGGTCCCCTGGAAGGGCTGGGTCCCTAGTTTGGGTCCAACATATAATGAGACCGAGTTAAGAGACATTTTCCGTGTCTCCCGACTCCGACTCTGACCTAGCGATCGAGAGAGAGACAAGATAATTATTCGGGAGGTAGGGCGTTGTCAGTGTCACGACCGGAAAGATCTCTAAGACACCGATGACGGCGTCATTAAAACTTAAACTCCTTTTGTCAAGCAAAACCACTTCACTGTCACAAAACAAAACCACTGTCGAAAAACAAAACCACTGTCGAAAAACAAAATCATAGTAGTCATTTCCGTGTAGAGAAGAGATAGGTGAAGACTTCACCATTGGACACCTTATAACTGGCAGTCACTATAGGGGCTGATGACGACGGACTCTCCGTAAGGTGACTAGACGAGGTCACCCACAGGGAAGAGCCCTGGTCCCCTTCGGGGGTCAAATCTCTCCGATGACTCGAACGTCAATTACGTCAGTTCTCTCGACCAATTGTCTCGACATCGCCATTCGTCAGGAAAGGTTTGATTGCTCTCTACTGATTTTAAGCAGACATTAGTAGATATACCTGTAGTCACAGTCCCTACCCATAGAACGGCATCTCGTCCATCGTACACTAGTCCCGTTCTACCCAGGACCCCAATCCAAGGTCGACTTCGGAGACTTCTACTATAAGTAGTAACAATCGTAGAAGAGTCCGAGGAATTTCTAAAAGATTTCCACTCGGGGACTAGGAGTGAAGGGGGCGAAAGATCAGGACACTGTCTTGAGAGAGGTGGACTTTAAGGATGTTACCAAAGACACTTGAACCGGTTTAGGACTGACTATTTTTCATAAACTATGACGTTTACTCCATAATAACATTGTCACTGGGTTTTATGACTCACTAACGAATCGTGAACCTGTTGTTCGTCATTTTCTAGACTAGGGCCTCGGACTTTTCTATCACCGTGTACAGTACGTTTTATAAATTTACTGTGAAACAGTAGATGACACATAACCTTTCATCCGAAACGTGGAAGATCTCGAATACCGAGATGACATCTCGACACCACCGCACATAAACGTTGCTACATGTTTAGTGTGTCAGCACAGAATCGACTTGACCCTCATATAAGTCCTTATTAATACAACTGCACCTTAGGTACTTGAAAATGGTTATTCTGGAGACAAGTTGTCCATTTTGTTCGACCCGGAGGTCGGAAGGTACTTGTCCTCTGCCTGCAGTTTCCGACTCTTCTCGGGAGCTTATCTCGGACAGGGGAGGGTGGGGTAGAGGGGAAGAAGTTGACGACGGTTCCTCCGATTACTCATTCCTACTCGGAGGTTCTCATACTCGACTTTCAGTGTTTCTTGTTACTGGGTCCTGCAAGAGGGTTCTTTCGTCTTAGTCCCGGACATAATCTCTGAATGTAGTACTCGAGGAATAATCGTTTAAGTCTGAGTTTGACTTCTTTCACCCCTTTCACGATCTGGTAAGTCCATACTGGATTCAGTTCAGGGAATACTAATCTGTGACCTTCACTCTTCATCTAAATTCCCGGATCTAGACTATCTATCTCACGGACTACTTGATAGCTTGCTCCAAGCACTGTGACATGTCCTCTGTCCCTAGTTCTGGTAGGGGTACCTTTTCTTTACGTTTTTTCGTTTTACCGACAGACCTCTCCGGAATGTTTATCGACACTTTTCTTCTCTTCGCTTTTCGTTTCCTCTTTTCCTTTCTATATTCGTAGACTTACGTCTCAAGGTTTCTTATCGTTCTTCTCTGTTCTTTCGGAAGAAGTCATTAGTTAGGTTTCTTTGTCTCCTTTTCTTGTCTTACACTTTCTGATCTCTAGAGAAGTTCTTTTAATCTCTATGGTTCCCTTGTAAAGTACGTTTCTACCCGAGTTATTTCCTGTCTACCATACCTGGATTGTCTTCGTCTTCTATAATTCTTCTCCACCGTTCTTATGTGCCTTCTTGACATGTTTTTTCTAGAAGTGCTGGGTCTATTAGTACTACTACACTAGTGATTAGATCTCGGTCTGTAGGTCCATACACTTCAGTTGAGACAAAGGACCAATCCCTCGTGTCCGAAGTGTTTAAGACGGTTGCGTTAGACTTTTAACGTTCCTGAAGAACAGAGGAGTAAGAGGGGGAAACCTACCTGAGACAGGAAAAGGGGTTATAAATACGTATCTTATACATCCCTCCAATTCGGAGGGTAAAAATTGCCTTGACAATGGTCCAGGTCTCTCTCGGTGTAGATCTGGCACGCCTTCTAGCATGTGTACAAGATTCTAGGACCCAAGGATTCGTCCTAAGTCACTGGTCTCCGAAAGGGGGATCCCCTTCCCCACTCCCTTAAGAGATTCGGCCTTTAGGTCACTTTTGCAGGTCCCTAAAAGACAGGCCCGTCCGACACCCTCTTTGGCGGACTCTGCGGGAGTGTGCGTAAGGGAGAAACAGCCGTCACTGTTCTTGATCTGAGGGTGTACAAGAACGTGTATCAAACCCCAGTACCCTGACTCAAGAACTATTGCCTTACTCGAAGTTTTCCTCCACTCGGTTCTGTGGGAGGTCGACCTTCCTCGACTCAGTCTGTCAATCTCGGTCCTGGGGTCCCATCGGAAATTTCACAACACGGGGACTCGAACAGGACGACCCGAGGATATGGTAGGGGGCTTCGATTTGTCGGCGAGGAAACACGTGCGGATTAAGGTGGTAAGACAGGACTTATTTTGCACGCTAAATGAGATTCCCAAATAGTGCGATCCACGTACATTGAAGGAACAACAGGTCGACAGAACGTTGGTGCCGCATACGTGTAGAAATCTACTAATAGTGGTACAAGTAAAGGGGTAATAAAGTTTGTTTGCTAGCGTTATTTTTAACCATCTTATAAATTTAATAACAAGTTTGGTGACAGTTCTCTCTCTGTTATTGGATGTAACAACTGTTCATCCTTCCGATTCCCTTATGAGTAATCTATCGTCTGTATATTTTGTTAAGTTAGGTACTTTCCGTTAATTTTCTATAGGAACATATTCCATAGTTGACACCAAAAAGGGTTTTTACTTTTGATGGAGATTCTATTTAGTACATAATTAGCATAACGTCTCTCGTCTTTGTCATTGAAAGAAGTTTCACAAAATATTGAAAGACCTTCAGAACCAATTTTTGGAGAGATCCGTAGCGATATGTATCTTTGAGCTTAACACGTCTGGTCGCGACAGGTTATCTTGAAAGACGTCACTACCTTTGAAAGATATAGACACGACACGTCATACGATCGGTGATTGGTGTACACCGGTGACTTATTAATTTTACATTGATCCCGTTGACGCCTTGAGTTAAAAAATAAACTAAAATAAAAATAATCAAATTTAGTCTTATTCGGAAGGGACCATCGAGACTGTCATTTCTTAGACGGACGTTAAGTCCTCTGAACCCAAACTGGAATCCAACCCTTCTAGGGGACCTCTTCCTTACCGATGGGTAAGATCAAAAGAACGGACTTCTTGAGGTACCTCTGTCCTCGAACCGCCCGATGTGTCAAGTACCCGAACTTTTCTCAGTCTGTGCCGACTCTCTGATTGTGAAACTAAAGAGAAAGTCAGAGTAAACTGGTCACCGATGACTTGACTTATCGTCTCGAATGGACTGAGAGTTCAGTTATAAAACGACGAGTTTTACCCCCCTTTTTCCGTTATATATATATATATATATATATATATATATATCGTAGAATTAACTCCAAGTAAAGAAAGACTCATACACATGTAATATGTCCCAGTTGAACTCGTCGGTAAACTGTTTCACACAATTCTTCATTCCGTTCTTTTATGTTTACTCCTAACAAAAATTATTTTATTTTCACTCATCTAATTGGGTCCGTGTGTAGGGTGTACACCAAAATGTCCGATTGTTTAGAATAGAAATAAAAAAATTACTTATTAATCTCTTATTAGTACACTTTATGATTCTTATTGAACATTGACCCCTTCCCTATATTGTACTCGTCCCACTGGTGTCTGTCTAGTAGGT
Source organism: Capra ibex (assembly GCA_006410555.1). Lineage (NCBI taxonomy): Eukaryota > Metazoa > Chordata > Mammalia > Artiodactyla > Bovidae > Capra > Capra ibex. The sequence goes on along the minus strand of SJYO01012962.1, from coordinate 1,276,830 downwards.
CAATAACTGATTAGGTAGGTAAAACACCTCCCATAATGTCGAAAAATAAATTGTTTTAAGACTTACCGGTGAGAGGTACTCCTCCCTCGGTAAGTCATAGCATCTTGAGACTGACGTTCAACGACATGTGCAACTAAATGTGGGAGGAGGGAAGAAGAGGGGGAACTCCCTGGTAAACTTTATATAATAGAACCTGGGTTGGTCGTTCTTCTCTTGTCACTTACCAGGAGTGACGGCGAGTCGATAAAATATCCGTGGACTCTGAACCGGAGTACTCCCCGTTTGACCGTCGGGTCAAGATTCAAGGGACCTCACAAAAAAGAAATTCGATATTTTTCTCCGTTCTTATGTATACAAGAATTTCTCATGTCCTTTTAATGTACCTCCCTTTCCAGTTCTCGGCTCAGTTACGATGAAGATAAATCTCGGGCCGAAAGAGGAGGGTTATTACTAAAAAAAGAGGGGGTACTTGTCCTCAGGTCGTCTACCTTTTGGTCCTTTTTGTTAAAGGAAAGGGAGGTTAAGAAAAGGGAGGACGGACTTTTTAGAGATTGTCTAAAAAGTCGATTATCCCTTTCGTTTAAACGGAAGACGACGCTTACCCGGAAAGACATAAGTTGAACCGAGAGTACAAGAAAGGTGAATAAGACTAATAAGTCCTGACAGACGGAGAAAAGAAGGGGAGGTCTCGAGACGTATTTCCACTGGAGAAGGAATTGATACTTTCTGGGTGACTTTATCGTAGGAAGACGATTTTATATGAAAGACATCGAGAAACTATCAGCTGACTCTGTGTGCACGGAAATGAGCCCTTTTTATTTTGTTGCCCGTCTAACCGGGAGTACAAGTTTAAAATTAAATTCCAAAAATTCTCTTGTAGAGTGTTCCCCAATTTTATTTTACTTTTTAATCTGTCCTGGAGACTTCGTATTTTAATCTTGTAACCCGAGTAAACAAAGATCGGAAGACGAAGATATCTATCCACTTTGGTTCTGCCTCTCGTCCATTCCTGGATTTCGGTTCACGTCGCTCCCTACGAACACTCTCGTCAAAGTCCTGCTTCCGCGGTACGAGGAATAAGGGTCAGAAAGAATACATTTGCCTCCTGACCAGAATGACCGAGAAATTCCAGTGTAGACATGTATCAGAGAAGTCCCTACTCCGGTATAGTCACAAACCCCTAACAGCTACGAGTTCCTTAGTATTGTAACACCTGGCGTATCTTCGAAAAATGTCGTAAAATGTCTTTCTCGTAAAATGTGTAGGCGGCACCCTTCGAACACCCTGTGGAGTAAAAGATGGTTTAAAGAGAGAGGTCTAACTACTTATACGTGAACAATTATAATGGAGTTCAGTTTCTCTGGTTTTTCCAACTAAAAACAAAGATGAAATTCGTGATTCCTATGTTAAGTTTCGTTTGATTTTTTTGTTCGTTTAATGACGGTAATTCGGAATATAAGTACAAAATTGGACTATCTAGTTCCAGGATCGATCGGTAAGCGAACGAATGTTCTTCGAATAGACGACTGTAACTAGATAACACAAGTCTTGTTATCCGAGACTATCGGTTCATAAAAGGCTTAGAGAGATCGAAGTTTTAGACGTCTTAACCGGTTGAGATTCACCTAACAATATATAACGACTAGGAGATCCCAAAACAAAAGTATACCATCTTGGGAGTCTTTTAAATTTCACTTCTTACCTTTACCACTTTTATAATATAATTGTTCATTTTATTCTTTTCGTTGACGTGCCAACGCAGATTCTTCTGCTCAAAGGTCCTAGGTAAATTTATGAGATCTCGACCTTCGATCTACCGGTTCAACACAAGGCTCGACGTTTTGACAGTGTATATAAAAAGAACGTCGTAATATCCTAACCCAGACCGTCTGTTCGATTCCTGAAGTTGGTCACGGTTATCGGGTCTATGGGTGTCTCGAGGTGGAGTCTCACGGTTGTCTTTTTAGGTAAGTAGGTCGTTATCGACATAGACAAGAGTTTAATTAAATGAACTTATTTAAGGGTAAGGGGTCTTTTGTTTAAGTCTCTTCCGTGTATGGGACGACTATTAGGTTCATTTCACACGAAACGTCTACCCTCTAATTAAGCCGGTTTACAAACTACCGTGAAAGAAAAAATTTTTATTTTTACAAAAAGAGTGATTATTTTTCGTCGACAATCTTTCTTTTTACTTGTCACCGACCAACAAAACCATGTCTTTTGACATAAAATCTTCCTTTACACCGTATGACTAAGCCCCACACACAACCGTGCGACACTGAGCACAACCACACCGCACCACACCCGACACTACCGGTTCACCACCACCCATTACCGTTACCCTTACAAAGATCAGTTCTCTACTTCCGGGGAGCATCCATTGGGAAGGAGCCCTGGAGGAGTTAATTTCCGTGTATACGATTGTTCGTTAGAAAGATAGAAAAGTATTTTCATAGGTAAAAATTTTAGTCAGTAACGACTCCACATCAATGTACCGAAATTACACTTATTAAAGGGGATTGTAGATTGACTCTACTAAGATACCCCCTCGTTCTCTCAAACCCTCTGACCTGTCCGTCTTCCTTCCCTGGACGTCCCTGTCTGTCGTTTCCCGCCGCTCGCCCTATACATGTATCCTGCGATCCCCCGGTCCTTCACTCACTCTCCCTCGCCGCCTTTACTACTCCACACTTCTTTGGTTTCCTTTGGCGTAGGAAAACCGGCTACTTTGTGAAGGAAAAGGACTTTTGTGAACACGGAGCGAAGTCATTTGACGGTTGTGAGTTAGTTCACCTACTAACATCGGTGAGCTATTTAAATAGTTTACATTCTCTATCCCCATTTCCTAATACATTCTGTACCCTATAAGAAAAACTCTTTCTCCATATAGATTTGACTAACCTGGGTTTCAATCAGAGTTGAGTACTATCAAGTGTATCATGTCCCTTCAAACTAAAAATCCTGTCAAAATTATCTTCCGTTACCGTGGGGTAAGGTCATGAGAGCGGACCTTTTAGGGTACCTGCCTCCTCGGACCACCCGACGTCAGGTACCCCAGCGCTTCTCAGCCTGTGCTGACTCGCTAAAGTGAAAGTGAAAAGTGAAAGTACGTAACCTCTTCCTTTACCGTTGGGTGAGGTCACAGGAACGGACCTCTTAGGGTCCCTGCCCCCTCGGACCACCCGACGACAGATACCCCAGCGTCTCTCAGCCTGTGCTGACTCGCTGAATCGTCGTCGTCGCACCACAAAATACTGAAAGTTCACGACTGTCGCTGACTTGAACCAGACACCAATCGTGTACTGTACGCACAACCCCATTTCACAGACCTCAGTCCGTCCGAGGTGTTGGACAGGACGAGAACCGTCGTAGGGAGACGGAGGGTGCAAAGGACTCTGAAGATAGGAGGTGTCCGTCTCCCTTCTCGAGCCCAGTGTCCCCGACTAGAGTAGTACCGGTCAAGTGGAAGCGCCTTCGGGTCCGTGGACCCCAGTAAAGAGTGGGGCGAGAGATCCGAGGGGCATTAAGACTCGAGGTCAAGGGGCCCGGTGAGTGGAGTTCATAGAAATGACAGACTTGGGGAAAGTGTTACCGGTGCAGTGAGAAAGGAAAACACCGGTTTGAGGAACTTACCTTAAAGACGCGGCCGACTAAGGTCGAAGAGAGATGGGGAAAGAACTTTTATGAGGTTCGTCCGGTAGGACTTTGGGGAGTCGTCTTCACCTGGGAACGGCTAGTGACCACCTACCAGAAGTGCAACGATTTAGGTCACTATCTTAGAGTCAGAGGTCGACTGGACTGTGTCTTCGTCCCTTGTGTCACGAAAAAGGGAAAGTGAACTGAAGGGGTTTTAATGTGACAGGATCAAAAAGAGGAAAAGAAGTCGACAAGAAAGGGACAGGTAAAAAGAAAGGATAAAAGAACGATAGGACGAGAGATTACTACCTCACGGAGGTCTAAGTCGGGAATCCGTAGATAAGGTAGATAGAAATCGATAGTATGGGTAAACCTGTAGGTTGTCTGTAGACTTAGACAGTTTCGACCCGAAAACTATAAAGTGAACAAAAGACTGGAATTGGACGAGGAAGGTGTCACAGTCAATTGCTGATGAAATATAAAGGTGCATCCGGGGTTTGGAACCTCAATAGAAACGGAAGAAAAAAAGGAAAGTATGAGTGACAACTTAGTAGTCATTTAATATGACCGAGATAGAAGTTACATATAGGTCACCGGTGAACAGGAACAAACACTGTTGTAGGAGCGAGTGCAACCGCTACCGTTATCGGAGGATTCTCCAAAGGGGCTGGGAGACGTGTCGTCCGGACGTCTGTGCATGCCGTCTCGTAGAGGGAGGAAACTACCTTGAGGGGGTTCCCGAGAAAAGAATCCCTTCTATTCTTGACTTCTGGTACCGAAGTCCGACGATGCACGGGACCGCGACGGCAGCGAGAGACTAACGTAGAGGGAAGAGAGTAGGTGGAGGTCGCACACCCGTAGGAACACAAAAAGACAATCGGTCCTTTGAATTTTCACCGTGCATCATGGTTTATTTATTCATAGTCAACTTAGTCAGTCTATCTCGAACTCTGTGTAGTAACCGAATAGGTTTGTACATGTCACCTCGTTAATGATCTCAAACCTTGAGTGACGGGGGTTTGAGTGCGAGAAAGGATATTTAGCATGACACTGACGACGACGAGAAAACCTCCTCCTGAGACTCAACCAGTGGAATTTTATTGACGGGCTTTGCCCAAAAATCAAAAATCCTAAGAATCTTTAATGAGAAAGGACTCAAATCTCAAATTGGTATTTTTCCGTCTTAGTGGTCTGAAAAGAAAGAACCTTTTAAAAACAGTTTATAAAAATGAGGAATTCTGTACTAACCAAAACAACCAGAATAAGAAATACACCATCGGAACTTGACTTAGAATAGGGGATGTTAGTGTCGGGTGTCAATGGAACAAATGGTGGTGAAAGAAGGAATCTTTTCTTATATCCAAGGGATGGGTAATAACTTGGAGAATGTCTACAACCAAATTTCTTTTTGGAAAACTTGAAGATTATCCAAAACTTAAGTACTTAGGACTTTCCTTAAATACTAAGAACTTAGTGAACAGGATCTCGATCTCTTCTCACTTTTTCTCACTAGAATCGGGTCTATTTGGGTAATTGGTGTCACGGTTCCTTGTTCGTGACTGAGAAGGTTGACGACGGTCGAGTCTTTTCTAATCGGTCCCCTGGCGAAAAGTCACAGACATACGTATTTAAGAGGAACCTTTCTCTCCCGGGTCCCGGCAAGATATCAATTCGCCAATGGAGGTTCGTTTCCCTGGGCACAGTGTGTCTACTCACAGAACGAGACTCTCTCCCATGTAAAAAAAGGAAGCCTATATTAAAAGAGAAGAAGAGAAACCAAAGGAGGGTGAAGACGTTGCCGAAGGGTTGTGTTCGACGGAGGAGCCTCTCTGTCGGAGCCTAAGGGTCGACACAACACTGAGACCCGAGGCTCCCTCGGTGAAAGAGAGGGTCGACTATTAAAACAGCCCCCTGGACCACACTGTACGGAAGAGGTCACGGTTCGAGGGGCGACGACTCCGTGGGGCGGAGGCCCTACTTGCGGGCTCAATAAAACAAGAGGACCTCCCGAACACCCCAGTGCACCACAGAAAGAAACCTCTTCTCCGAGAGGCAACAACAAAATTTGTTATACCCTCGAGTGAGTCTCCGGTTACTCCTTCACACGAACACCCCTTTGTTAAATAATAAAATTTACCATAAAAATTCTCCCTATATTAACCGGAAAAGGACTAGAAAGAACTCCTACGACGTAAAGACAAAGAGGGTGTCTGATTAAGTTCTGTTCACTGACACGTCGAACTTACGTCGAGTACGGGAGACCTCCGAAGGACCGAAACGACTACGGATAAGGTACTCTCGAAAGTGTCTGAAACCTCGAGATCCCCCGGACTGGTCATTGTTACTGCCGTCACACCACCGGTCCCACACTCCACGTTTACGTCTAAGACTTAGGGGTGCCACCGAAGACCCTGTGAATCTGGACTAACGTCCCGAGACGTCTCACCCTGATGGGTTGTGACTTAAGACACAGTCCGAATAAGACCGCAGTGGGACGTCCGTCTCCGTTTGTCCCCGTCGTATATTGAAGTGAAAAGGGAAAGCACGAATTAACTTAATCTACTAGTTGAATTGACGAACTAAACCCTAGGACATTTGTGTCGGACAACTGGGTTTTACATAAAATTGACGAACTGACCGTAACTGGAAACATCGGATTTCTTTTCTTATTCTTTTTCTCTGTAAATCTTTCTATACTACGTGCAATTCCCCTTTGTGTAAAAAAAAAAATTTAATCTCATTTTTCTAGTGACATTTCCTTCGGGAAACCTCCTTTCAATAATGACATGATATATCGATTGAAGAATCATAATGGACTCGGTAATAGAGGAGACCACCGAAGTTTCAATCCCCAGTGACCCTAGTTGACCCCTACCTTCCGAACAATCCTGGGACCGTCACCCCAGAGTGAGAATCTAAAGACCCCCGTCATCTCGGCCCTACCTCGACTTTTTTCACGTAAAGATCGTTCAAGGTCCTCAATGACTACGATCAAAACACTGGAGTGAAACTCTTGGTGACTAAATTAGGTAACACATCATTCGTAAGAGGAAGGACCCTACAAATAGTGTTTAATGAACATCCTACTATACGAATACAGAAACACTGTGTGTCATCACGAAAAGTTTCTAAACATACTAAATAAAATTCGGGTTAAGTATGGGCTATAAATTAATTTTTTGACTAGTTGAAGTTTCCTACAAGATCTCCACACTTCATCCTCTGTCGTACCTTTTTTCGTCGTAAAGGGCCTGAATTCTTTCCACACCTAGGTAAATTCAACTAAATTTAACAAACCCTTCTAGAGGACCTCATCCTTTACCGTTGGGTGAGGTCATAAGAACGAACCTTTTAAAGTACCTGTCTCCTCGACCGCCCGATGTCAGGTACCCCAGTGTTTCTCAACCTGTGCGGACTCGTACCGTGTACTACTACGACCAAATACAACTTTCTTCGACTCACCTTCAAGTAATACGAGTATTTACATATTAAATATAAATACATATTATAATTCGTATTTATACGTTAACGTATGAGTTAAGATATTTATTCGTATGTACATGGATTATTATACTTTTGTATAAAACTATATTAGACTCAAGTTCAACTTGAGTTTGTCTTCATATGTTCTTTCAAGTTTAATCGTAGGAATTATACCGACTATTACGATAAAACTCCTTTAATTTCGTGAGAAATGTAACACTGAGACTGTCCCAGGAAGAAGTCGTACAGATTATGGTGACACGCACACACACTTGTAGGTGTAGAAGGTGGAAAATTTAAAATTGAGGACTCTGTGTAAGTAAGTCGGTCACATTGTACGATACTAAACTGGAAAAGAAGTAATAATGTAGTGAATGCATAATCCAGACGGATAAACAAACGAACGAAGAAAAAAAGAAAGGTGTTAGAGAGTTGGTAGTCGTATCAAAATAGGTCGCGGTTTCATTCGTAGGCGAATAAGTTTTCATAAACGTAAACGAAACACTCACGGACAAGAAAGAAAAAAAAAAATTCGGGACAATTTTTGCACTCTCTTTTTTAAGGTCTACTCCTTGGACTGGAGGTCCTCATCCTCGGGTCCGTCCCTCCACCCTCTCCATTCCGACCTGACTTCTTCATCTGTACAAGAGTATTTCACTCCATTTCTCAAACCTAAAAGAGACGTACTGTCACCGAGTCTGTAATTTTTATTTAGACGGACGTCGTGTCCTCTAGGTGCAAACTAGGGACCCAGTCCTTTTAGGGGACCTCTTCCCGTACCGTTGGGTGAGGTCATAAGAGTAGACCTTTAGGGTACCTGTCTCCCCGGACCACCCAATGACAGGCACCCCAGCGTTCTCAGTTTGTGCTGGTTGTGTTGAACCTTGCGTGTCCTTTGGTGACCTTCTAAAACAGCTCCCTTGAGTGTAATGAACCGTCTCTTAGACAGGCGGGGTGCCTCTTGCTCGACATTGCCCCCTTCCGACCCTATGTCTACACCTGGAATTTAGGTGCTGTCGCGAGGTAAAGTCGAAAATGTAGGTTTACTATGGTTACACGGCCGCACGAGTATAATGGAAATTTCTGTCGGTAGTTTAGGGTCGTGCGTATGTAAATAGTCTACACATCCCTCTTACGTTTAAAAGATGTCACATAAATATTATTTTGTAAAACTTCATAGTATCTCTTTGGAGACCTATACCGGAGTCCAAACACATCGTCTAAGACAAAATCCTCCTGGACACATCCGAAACTTCCGTCTGGACCAAAGTTGTGGCCAGATCGAAGAATTCGACAACAAATTGAAACGTCCTGGAGAAAAGGGGTTTTGTCACGATTATTACAAAGACTGAGACACAAACACACACACCGCCCCCCACCCCAGCCCCAGTCCAGGTATTTCAGTAACGTGGCTCGAAACCCTATCAGTGAAATGTATATAAATGTATGTAAATTTATTTCTACAGTTCTCTTTTTACATTGTGTTTTATTTTCGTCGAATTTCGGAAGCCTTAGTTCTGGTCCCGTCAATACTGGTAGTGTCCCCTCCTCTCTCTGGGTCCTTCGGCTCTACCCCAGTCCTGGTTCCACGGAAAGAGAGTCAGAACCGAAGGAGGGTGACCGCGAAGAGTCCGTACGATACTCCTCCTTTAGTCGCCACTCTCCCTGTTTCTTCCGAGGGTCGAGACTTTCTTTAGTCGAATAAAGAGATAGTGAAACATCTATTCCCATTAAAAGTAAGTTCCCCGATTAGGTAACGAGGTTAAAGGCACAACTTGAGGTCCAGTTGGGGTGTCACACAGTAGTCGCCTGGTGGCTAGAGACGAAGAACCATCTTAATACCACCATCATCAAAGTATTGGTAATTATAGACACGATGACTGGAGTCAACAAAAATTTAATACGGTGGTAGGATTACTAACACTACCGTGAGAGGATTCCTACGAATCTGCTCTGTAGAGGTCTATCGGAACACTATACCCCCGCAGCACTAGATAAGAGTCTCTACTCTCTACGTTTCACCCCATTCTCTCCTCCACTTCGACTTGCATATAAAATTTAAGAAAAGTGGGAGATGTAGAGACTATTTTTAACAATTATCTTTCGAAATAAAATTTAGGGTAAAGTCTTATATATAAATGTTTTGTCTCTTTGGTCCTTAAGAATAAAACAGGTTCACTGTGGTCCCGGTAAGCCAACGAAGTGACAGGAACGTTAATGAAAACACTGTTGCCACTGATTTGAATTGAGAAGGTGGTTTATACGAATTCCTATTAAAGTGTGGGGTCACGTTACGTCGACGAAAACGGTGCCGGTCACAAATTGTCGAGTCTCGTCCTAGTGTGCCCTCGTAGTCTTTCTTTCGTCTCCTCTGATAAAGTTAAACTTTGGTACCGTAGTTCCATATAACACATAATCGAGGTGTAAACCTGAGAAAAAAAAAAGGGGGTGACTTGTTAAGGTTTCCCTATTTAGGATCAATACCACACAAATCTTTTTACAGAGATTATTGAAAAATTTATTCAACCCGAATAGTTCTAGTACCATGTAAAACGGATCTCAGAAAAAGAGAAAATTAAAAATTTAAGTCCATACAAAACTCACACAAAGGTAAAGAAGAAGTGAATCGGATGGTCCGACATCGTAAGGTTCTCAATAAACTACAACCTCTTCAAGATATGTAAAAAATATTCGGTACAATTCACAAAAAGAAACTTGGTATTTCAACGTAAAAACGATAGAGATTCACCTTTAGGTAGGCATGTTTATTGTATCTCTAGGATTCACGTTTTTAGTGATTTCTCCCCCTTTTTTCACAAAACGTTTTAGAAAACAATAGGACCTTCTACTAGGAGTAGATGTTTCTTGGTTCAATTCATTCATTCAGAATTATTGAGTCAGCACGGGATGAGAAACACTGGGGCACCTGACGTCGGTGGTCCGAGGAGACAGGTACTCTAAAAGGTCCGTTCCTATGACCTCACCCAACGGTAAAGGAAGAGGTGCCCTAGAAGGATTGGGTCTCTAGCTTGTGCCCAGAGGACTTGACGTCCGTCTAAGAAATGACTGACTCGATGTCCCCTTCGGGTGTTTCTTGGTTTCCTGTGAGGTAAGAAATTATTAGTAATATCTTGGCTTCGTTTGTTGGTCAGTGGACTACCCAGCTAGTCTAGTTGCAGTTGAATTTTTTTTTTTTACCTCCCACTTTAACGATTGGTAATAGTACGTATATAAAGAGAAGGAGTTGGTGGAAACAACTACTTTAGAGAGTGAAAACTCTATCGTATACATAAAGTGACCTCTTCCTTTACTGTTTGATGAGGTGATAAAGAACGGGTCCTTTAGGGTACCTGTCTCCTGTCTCCTAGAACCACCCGCTGTCAGGTACCCCAACGTTCTCAGACTACGTAGAATCGTTAATTTGGTGGTTGGTGGTCGTACATAAAATGTAACTTTAAGTCGTCGATTAAGTCAAAAAATCAGGGAAGATACAGAGAAACGAAAATAAGTTCTTTGACCGGCACCAAAGAATGACTACGTAAAATTTTTAAATTTCGGTTCCCATTGGGCCGATTCCCGAATAAAAGCTCCTCGTTCCAAGATGGTAATCACGTCTCTGGGTCAAGACTTACTATCCCGAATACAAAAAAGTGACTACTTGTACGTCTCAAATGTCACCTCTTTCACTCGGACAGACGAGACTAGATCCCGTCCGGAACTGTTTCCTTTAGGTCTCTCACCGTGAATGGCACCCTTGACCCCTGTTGCATCCTCTCGTCCGAAGGGACCACCGAGTCTGTCCTTCCTTGGACGGACGTCACACTCGCTGGGCCCAGGCTAGGGACCCACCCCTTCTAGGGGACGTCTTCCCGTACCGTTGGGTGAGGGCATAGGAACGGACCTCCTAGGGTACCTGTCTCCTCGGACCGCCCGATGTCAGGTGTCCCAACGTTTTTCATTCTGTCCTGACTCACTGATTGTGAAAGTGAAATCCTTTCGACCTTCCGTCTCGTTCCGGGTGAGTGTCAGGCTCTCCGGGAAAGTCACCACCAGTCTAGACCAAAAACAAAACCCTTGACATCAGGTAAGAAGTCTTTGCAAGAAATCTGCCTCGTCTACGTCCTCGACAAAGACTAACTACTCCCCCGACGTCCTTCCCGTCTCCAGGAGGGGTACCCTAAGGCAGCAAGCGGGAAACTACTGGGGAGGCTCGGTTGGGGTCGTAAGGGCTCGCAATCAAACTGTTGGGGACACTGGCTACGGTCGAGAGAGTAGAATGTCCACTTTTTGGATGTGGTCGTCCTTACGTCCCAAAAATAGGCACACTGTCCTTAGTTATAAATAAACCGTCCTTGATTCAATGAAAGTAACAGGAAACGGTCTCCAACGGTTTGGAGAAGACTGTTCCCGGTCTATTCTTTGTTTAAGACACCCCGTAGACCAGACACCCCTAGAAGTAGAGACGACAACATCGCACTTTCGTCTGTCTGTTATGTAGTGGTTTACCCGACCAACACGAGGCTATTTTGCGATAAATACCTTTGTTTAAACGTAAAATATATTAAAAGTATACAGGGGTTTACATAAGAATATCAGAGAAATTTTTTTTTTTTTAGTTTCTTCATGTCTAGTAAAAACTGAGGACCCCGACATGGTCTTATCTACGGTACGATTTAAACCGATTGTCCGGTATTAAACGGTCGGGGACGTGATATGTTAGAGAAATAGGTTGAATTGACCATGAAGAGTCCGTGATGGAATTTTGTCAAATCTGTAAAAAGCCCAAGCATTTCGCGGCAATAAAGGGTGACTACAGAAGGTAGGTTGACGAGACTCCGGGACTAGACCAGTAGGAAACGGAAGGGAGGAGGTGGGTGTAGAATGCCAGAGTGGACGCTCAATTCTCAAATGACTTTATGATCCTACGAGTACTGACAAACGGGTGACTTGTACACTTACGGATACGTTAGTTTTAGTTTCGGTCCGAACCAAACTGAAGGACAGACACAGGTCGGAGGGTCAAAGGCACTACGACGCACTCCTCCGGACCGAGGGCGGGAGAGTCCGGCGGGTGTCACTTTCTGTGTGAAACGAAGGAGAAGAGGCGACAACGAGAGGACTCGATCTAAGAAGATTTAACTACTTTCAGTTATTGTGGTCTTCGTCGTTGTAAATATTCTGATTAATTTATTATTCATTGTAAAAAGGTCGCTAGTAATACTCTATGTTTTATTGCTATCAATTCCCACATATTAGATAAAAGTTTGGATCCTATTAGGGTCGAGACGGTGAAACTAGACACACTGCGACCCGTTGAATGAATTCAACGGAACTGAACAAAGTAGTATATATTTTACCATTACTGTTATCGTCATACAAGGAATATTTCAAAATCTTGGTTTTCTAAATTATTTACTTTAAGAAGTTTGTCACGGACCATTTACACTCCACAAAATTTATATCGCGGTAAGTCACACAATTTTAAATCTGTAACAGGTACATATACTACTTTTATAATCAATTCTTAATAACTTACGAATGGTCTCTTTAGTCCGTTATGAGATTTCAGAAAGATGTGTGACTTATTAAATTAAAAAACTATTAGGAGACTCTATCTATGATAATTTTACATAAATTTCCACTTCCTTAATTCTGTGTCTCTTTAATGACATCGATCGGGTTCCAGTGTATGGACCATTTACCATCTCAGTAAGAATTTTCGTTTTATTAACTTTCAGTTACGACTTGTCTATATCCAACTTTCAAGTATACTAGGATATTGACTTCAGGTTCACAGTCCACTTAGGTCCGAAACTATCAAGGACCTTATAATTTATATTCTCTGTAGAGAACTTTGGATCTTCTCACTCAATATTTTTTACTGTTCTTTCATGACGAAATGTGTCACTCGTCCTTTAGGTCCCTTAAATAATGGAATCCTTCGAGGTCTCCGTAGATCTTTGGACTGGATTGGTCCATTCTAACAAGAAACCCCTCCTCCCTTTCTTATATAGAGGGGACGACGTGTATAATGAACTATCCAATTTCTTACTACCGAATTTGTTTTATAATCTGTCCAAATCTTATCATCAGAATATAGTAAGAACGGAATCATTCAAAATAAAAGGTAAACAATTTTGAAAGAGGGGGCACATACACACAGACACGCACACAATTTAGCGAAGTCAGTACAGGTTCAGAAACACTAGGGTACCTGACATCGGCGGTCCGAGGAGACAGGTACCCTAAGAGATCCGTTCTTATAACCTCACCCGACGGTACGGGAAGAGGTCCCCTAGAAGGGTTGAGTCCCTAGTTTGGGTGTAGCGAATACACAGGACGTAACTGTCTATCCAAGAAATAGTGATCGTGGTGGACCCTTCGGAACGAATGTCAGATTAGTTCACCCACCGAGGTTCCCGTAGTCCTCCACCCGTCTGTGGACGTCTATACGACCTAGGGTCGAGTCGTCGGAGACAACTTAATTGGGGTCCGTCCTCGGAGACGAGGGTACAGGGGTCACGAAAACTAGTTCTCTGTCGGAGTCTTCTAACTGTTAATTGAGTCCCAGACTTCCCTGACAAAACTCTCGTAGATGTCTTTAAACTTGTGGGGTCACCCTGTTGATGTTCGTAAAATACGTTAGTACTCAAACTTTAGACCCCCGTGTAGTAATACGATAAACCGAGTTTTACAAGGGGTGATACAAAAGAACGTCAGACATTTCTGACTTTGAAGTTTTCTGTAATTAATTAACGACTGTCAAAATGGTCGTACGTCACCCTCTTTTACTCGTTTGTTTTGCATTTTGTTAAAACCGATTTATTAACACGACAACTTTTTGTGAAAAAAAGTGGAAATCCGTCTTTCGCAAAGTAATATCGCAAAAGTTTATAAGGGTTCCCAAATGTGTATAAAGTCCGATGTTTTCGAGTCAAAAGAAGAAAAGGAGAAACGGGTTAATAGAAGAGGAAATGGTAATTTCAACCCATTTTTATTATAGAACTACATTATTAACCAACACTTAATCAGTAAAGTGACTCGCTAGAACGAGGTGTTTGGACAAAATGAAAACACCAAGGATGAAATTATTTATTGTAGTGACTTCGATCTTTGGAATCTTAGGTGAGGTTTAATTGGTATCAGAGGGTTTGGGTGTGACCGTTCACCTGGGATGGAACCCCTATACATAGATTATGGTGGTGTCGGTGACTCGAATGGTTACAGAACGTTGTCTACGGTTATAGATAACCAAAAAAAAAATTTTAAAAGAAAGAAATAAAAAACCGACACGGTATGTAGTACACCCTGGAATCAAGGCGTTGATCCCTAGTTTTGGTGTGGGGGACGTGACTTTCCCACTTCAGTATTGGCGGCGTGGTGGTCCCTTCAGAGATGGTATTAAAAATTTCTGACAGAGGTACGGTGAAAAGTTTTTGGAGGAAATTCGGTAATTTCATCTTAATAAATGAGGTAAACGTGAAAATAAAAGTATATTATCGTATAATTTTATAATTTTGTTTCTACACTTGTCAGTAACCTTTGTCCTCAAACTTAGAATCGAGACAGTGGATTGGTATTTGTCCACTATGTTGAAGAGACTCGGAGCTTTCTATAGACATTTTATACCTGGGTCCTCCAAAAACATTTCTACCTTACTCGGTCGTATCACCATTCGTATAATAGTTACTAGTTATTTATAAGTAAAAGAAGGGTTGTAAATAACGACGACGACGACGACGATTCAACGAAGTCAGCACAGGTTGAGACACGCTGGGGCATCTGCCGTCGGGTGATCCGAGGAGACAGGGACCCTAAGAGGTCCGTTCTTGTGACCTCGCCCAACGGTAGAGGAAGAGGTTGTGAATAACGTTGGAGGCGGTTGACTCTATATTGACCAGTGCTGACACACACTGACACACGTATACACACATAAAACACACTTAAAGAACTTCTGTCCTTGGAAGGTCGTGTGTCATTCAGAGTCATTTGTAAGCAATAATTCAGGATCCAGATGCAGAAAGGAAGTCAATATAATAATTGTGACATCAGTTATTTTAATAAAAAATAAATTTATCTCTTCAACTTACTGAAATAATTAAAAACATAAAATGGAACAATAAAAAAAGAGGTTTTTAAACTACCCATTTAGTTATACACTAATAGACTCAATATCGGTAATTTTATTATTTTTACTTTTGTTGTTTATCTTTGTAACTTTTGTTATAGTCATAATCCAAAGAAAAAAATTCAGTCCATAAACTGTAGTATCTTCGATATATATAATTATATACACACACACACACACACATTATATTTTGATGTAAAAGAATTCCTGTCCATAAAGTATAAATTTTTATACCCGGAATTACAATTTTAATATCGACTTTCCCGATTCTCGGGTCCAGGTAATTATAATCTTTGCTCACCATCTTAGATTATAGTCCTTGATTACCGAGGTATTATATTCCTTGTATAAAATTAATTTTCATTTTAGGCGTCGGATAAACTCTAATCAGGAAATTGCCGACGGTGGGTCCTCGTCCTCCTCCTCGTTCACTTCTCTCGGGAAAGTCGTATTGACTTGAGGAGGTCAGATTCGGTCGCCTGAAATCGTCCGGTTCGGTTGAAATGACCTTTCTTTAGGGCAAAGGGTCTTGCACCTGGAAGGACCCTCACTGAGAAGGAAAGAGATCATCAAGGGGTTGTTTTATGTCAAAGACCTCCCAATTATAGAAGATGACACGCCGAATGACTCAGAACCGGTCCGACGTATAAAGGACTCGAGGTTGTCGACGAAACTTTTTAGTACCAAAGAGGAGACGCAGAAAGGCAATGAAGTAGAAATGAGACACTTGCCCGGACACAGAGGACCACGGATCCGAACTAATTTCGTCATACAGAGGGAGATTAACAGGTATCCTGTGGTGTACCTATCGACGTAAGGATATCCTAAAGACTAAAGACTCCTTTTCTTTGGTTAAACACAGAGAATATTCGTTCTCGTAGAACACGATTAAATAATAGGTAATATATAAAACCGTCGAAAAATAAAACCATGGGAAAAAGTGAACG
The DNA here is from genome assembly GCA_006410555.1 of Capra ibex. Lineage (NCBI taxonomy): Eukaryota > Metazoa > Chordata > Mammalia > Artiodactyla > Bovidae > Capra > Capra ibex. Next base: position 1,260,636 of record SJYO01012962.1, on the reverse strand, counting down.
TGTTCTCAACGCTCTAATCATTCTCCTTAAGCACATATGGAAAAGGGGTCTAAGTCGTCGTCAAAAATGAAAAACAAGACAATCGACGCAGACACAAATGTGTAGATACATCAGTCAGTACGTAGATATAGGCTTACACACACTCATAGTACATAGTCAGGTGTCACCTAAGAACAATAAACGTCACCAATATAAAATATTGAGACCGTCCTCGTGACCTAATCACTTATGACGTATAAACTGGAATCTTCTTTATGTCCTAATATAAGGAGAGTTAGACACCAGTGTTGATAAAAATTAGTTCACTCGTTGTGTATTGAAACATAATACACACATGACAAATTTCTATCGAATAAACTATATATTTATAAAAATAAATTGTGTAAATAACTAAATAATTGTCGTATTAGTTATATTAGTTGTTACAGCTAAGTAATTGTAACTTGAAAACTGGTTCCCGTGATATTGAGTGCGGTCTTTCTTCGAGTGAATCCGTGCATGAAAGAGACATTCCGTGTAATATCGGAAGGACTTAAACCCTTGTGATTTGTGGTGAAGACGTGACACGGACCTCCAGTAAAATTTGTAGCTTTAGTGGTTGTTTTTCATTTTTTACGGGGGGTTTTCACCGTGAGCTATCTCGACCGTTCCCTGTACACAAATGTTGTACTCCCGACTTCGTTCCGGTTCACATCGGAACAAGACGGAGGAGACTCTTGTCCGTTCAGTCCTCTGAGTCTCAAAAACGGTGAAACGGATACGAATACTTACTACCGACTTCATGCCGCTAGTAACTAAAAAACTCAATGTTTATTTATATCACTCATTCGTTTAAGTGCCTTAACCTAAGACACTTATTACCCCTAATCGACGTATATACAAACTGGGAATATTCATATATAAATACAGAAAAAAATTGGTATACTCAATTCAACCTCTGCATCGATAGATGGGTATTTACTCCATAAGAAAATGTTTTGGTCGTGTCACTAGTTTCAGTATTTTAAATTACCACTATTTTGTCAGATAAGGGTGTAAGTCTCGGATAGCCGACGGGGGCAACGTGGGAGACGTCGACAAAAGACAGGGGCCCAGACCCCAAGTCATGTCCTCCGTCCTACGCAGAGGAAGGTAAAGGTACCGAGAGAGGAGGACATCTTGTCAAAGAAACATAAACACGGAAAACTCAACTATAAGAATCTGTCAACAAAACATGTCACAAGGAGACAACCCGAACAAACCACAGAGGTATTACTTTAGCCGTACTGCGCAAAATCATCTCGATAGCGTCTTCTTGTGAGAGGGGAAGGATCCCGCGGCATAGCTCCACACACGATGGCGCCAAATCGAGAACCAATTCCACGACAGACGGTTCAAAAAGATGGTAAAAGGGAAACTTTAATTATTCGTCAATTACCTCTCCTTCTATGAAACTTCGACGTATTTGTAGGACCAAGAGTAATTTGAAAGTGTGTGATCAAATCCGTGGGATACACATATATATACACAAGACGAGATTCCTTCTTGAAGAGCTAGATAGATACATGAGATAAATACAGATTCACTTACACGCCTAGAAATAAAATAAGTCACCCTATATGCGGTAAAGTTAGTTATAAATTGTAAGTTTACAGGATTTAAACAGGTCACCTTAGAGGAAGTTCGACCGGACATAAGAGAGTCGTGCGGAGGTCGCAGGGAAGTCGTGAAGGCATGAAATACCACGTCATTCTCCAAGGTCCGAAAAGACGTTTTTCATAGAGACGAAATAAAGTCGTCTCTTACCAGGAAGCTCTGGTTCTAAACCCCCGACCTATATAAGTCGCGACGACCACCTGGTGACGAAGATCCGGGAAGGAGTCTCTCGGATCCTTCATCTATACATGTCCACATACAAACATGTGTGTGAGTGTATACAGTCTGTATAGTCTATGTATCTGTAGGTATATATATATGTGTGCGTGCATGTACACACGTGTGTATAATGTATGTATTTCTGAACATAAAGAGAGAGACACACATATATATATAAATAACCAAATATGTCTATAGAGTCCAAGGTTAGGTCGTGACGTCTCACGTAAGACGAGTGGGCAGAAATGCACAAACATTGAGGAAGAGGTTGTTCTTCTTTGGACCGAAAGTGATAGGAGTTATATCAATGTGAAAACAAGTTCGATCTCATATACCTTACGTCCAAAATTCGAAGATTGAGTGTGGTGACACTTTTTTTCCGTTTGGGTGTTTGACGTTGAGTCGCAGGCACGTCACAAAATCGAACTACGTGTGTCTTACCTTACGTACGTAGAGGTACGTATTAAGTCACTCGACACTACTTACATGGTTACGGGGAACGAGAAAAACGTGTATTTTGACAGTAAGTATAGTACCAGGGGTCCGAAAAAAGGACTGACGAACGTGAAACATTCAAATTGTCACCAAAAGAAACAGAAGTAGTAAGAATACGAAACGACTAGAAGTAGTTTGACATTCAAATACAAAGTTGTTTAAACTCTTGAAAAAACGGTGATAAAGGAGTTTATAAAAAGACAGGGGAAAAGAGAGGAAGACACTGAGATTACTGAGTGTACAATCTGACGAACTATAACAAGGAGAACAGTGACTCCTATTTAGGAAAGAGAGAGGAGAAGTCTAATCTACTAAAGAGGTTCTAATCACTAGACAGAGGTTCAAGTGACTAGGATACAAAAGGCATAGTCTGTAAGACGATTAGAGTAGGTGGCTAAAGTAATACTAACTCTATTTTAACTGTACATTGTATTATGACGAAAGACCACACGCCGTACTCGTAAGTTACAAACATGTGTGACGCTTCTTTGGCGGTGGCATTCAGACAGACGAATGGTAGACAGTGACAGGGTTTCAATGAAAAAAAAAGAAAAACGAACACTACTCTTGTAAATTCCAAATGAGAGAACCGTTAAAAATTTATACGTTATGAGGTTATCGTAACTGACATTAAAGGTACGAATGTATATAGGAACACCGAATAACTAAAATATTGATCTAATATTTTCGAACATAGAGAACTGGAGAAAACGAGTAAAGAATATGGGAGATGGGTGAAGGAAAGACCATTAGTAGTCAGACACAAGACATGGAAACTTTAAACAAAACAAACAAGTAAACCAAAAATCTAACATACATATCTCCCTGGTCTCTAGTTTTACGGTTGTAGACGACCTAGTAAATTTATCGTTCTCTCAAGGTCTTTTTATAGATAAAGACGAAATAACTGATACGGTTTCGGAAACTGACACACCTAGTGTTATTTGACACCTTTTAAGACTTTCTGTACTCTTATGGTCTGGTGGATTGGACGGAGAACTCTTTGGACATACGTCCAGTCCTTCGTTGTCAATCTTGACCTGTACCTCGTTGTCTGACCAAGGTTTATCCTTTTCCTTATGCAGTTCCGACATATAACGGTGGGACGAATAAATTGAATATACGTCTCATGTAGTACTCTTTACGACCCGACTTCCTTCGTGTTCGACCTTAGTTCTAACGACCCTCTTTATAGTTCTTGGAATCTATACGTCTATTGTGATGGGAATACCGTCTTTCACTTCTTCTTGAAGAACTATTTTCACTTTCTCCTCTCACTTTTTCAACCGAATTTCGAGTTGTAAGTCTTTTGCTTCTAGTACCGTAATCCAGGGTGGTGAATTACTGGTTATCTACCCCTTTGTCACCTTTGTCACAGTCTGAAATAAAAAACACCGAGGTTTTAGTGAAGTCTACCATTGACGTCGGTACTTTATTTTTCTACGAATGAGGAACCTTCTTTTTAATACTGGTTAGATCTGTCATATAATTTTTCGTTTTCGGTTGTTTCCAGGCAGATCAGTTCCGATACCAAAAAGGTCACCAGTACATACCTACACTCTCAACCTAATATTTTTATCAACTGACGGTTTCTTAACTACGAAAACTTGACACCACCACCTCTTCTGAGAACTCTTTGGGAACCTGACGTTTCTCTAGGTTGGTCAGGTAGGATCTCCTTTAGCCAGGACTTACAAGTTACCTTCATGACTACGACTTCGACTTTGAGGTTATGAAACCGGTAGACTACTCTTCTCGACTGAGTAGACTATTTGTGACTACGACCCTTTCTAACCCGTCCTCGTCTTTCCTTACTGTCTCCTAGTCTACCGACCTACCGTAGTGACTGAGTTACCTGTACTCAAACTCACTCGAGACCCTCAACCACTACCTGTCCCACCGGACCGCACGACGTCAGGTACCCCAGAGTTTCTCAACCTGTGCTGACTCGCTGACTTGACTTGACTATTTACACCAGAGTACCATAAACAGAAGGAGGCAGACTAAAGTAAATCACTTTATGGAAGTTCTAGGTAGATAAAAAGGGGTTTACCGTTCTAAAGGGAAAATTACTGGTCCTAAGGTAAAAATTACACTCGGCGTAGACGACTCACGGCGAAACCAACGAAGGGATAGAACTGACGACATCTACTACGACACTACTTGTGTCCCCACGGAAATGGAAAAACTTAATTACAAACAAGAGAAAAAAGTCTATTTATGGGTTTACACCTTAACGATCTAGTATACCCTTTAGGGTCCCTGCCCCCTCGGACTACCCGACGGCAGATGTCCCAGTGTATCTCAGCCTGTGCTGACTTCGCTACGTCGTCGTCGTCGTCGTACCATCAAGATAAAAGATGAAAAAACTCCATGAAGGTAAGACAAAAAGTACCACGGACGTGGTTAAATGTGAAGGAGGTCATCACGTGTTCACAAGGGAAAGGAGGTATGGGGACGGTTGTTGACAATAAATAACGGTAGGATTGTTCACACTCTACTACAAAGTAGCACTAAACCTAAACGCAAAGGGACTATTAATCACTGTGACTTGTAGAAAAACACGGACAACCGGTAGACATACAAAAGAAACCTTTCTACAGATAAATCTATGTGACGGGTACGAAATTGACCTAACAAACAAACAAAAACGATAACTCAACATCCTTAAGAAAAGTATAAAATCTATAATTAAAGTAGTATTTATACCAAACGTTTATTAAAAGAGGGTAAGTCACTCGACAGAAATGCAAAACAGCTACCAAAGGAAACGACACATCTTCGAACAATCAAAAGCCATCAGATTGCACAAGTAAAAACGAAAGTAACGGAAACGAAAACCATAGTTTAATTTTTTTTTACTAACGGCTCTGGAATTCAGTTACTCGATTGATAGTTATAAAAGAAAATCCTCTAAAAACCAAAGTCCAGAATGTAAATCCATAAATTAGGTAAAACTCAATCACAAACACATACCACATTCTATCACCGGATCAAAGTAAGAAGACTTACACAGACGGAAGTAGGAGACTAAAAATTTTAAAGAGTATAACATGATAACCCAAAGGTAACAAACGTCAAAAATAAAGAGACCACTTTAAGAGACAAAAAAGCGAGATATAAAAGGACTCAGGAGTTTTTTAAATATAGACGAAATATAAGACTGGAGGGACATATAAAGTCAACTGTAGACTATCGGTTACAGAGTGAAGTAGCACTTAGTATAAAAAGATACAAAAAGAATAGAACCTTAAAAACAAAATATTTTTCTTTTGACATATTTTGTAAGATCTCTCATTAATACAATAGAAGAGGACCTCTTACAAAATTAACGACATAGTTCTCACTTAAACAGACCTGAGTTTGAGATCTTCGAATGTCAACCGTCGTCGATTTTAGAGTTTGCCAAACAGTCCAAAACATTCTGTCAATCCTCAGACTCGACAAATATCTAGTCTCTAGTTGTTTCCCAACCCCGCTAAAATGTGCGTCTTAGGACCTGAAGGAGTATGTTACTGAGAAAAGGTCCCAAGGGAAATTATCTAAGATCCACGACACTGTCAGAACTTTGGGTCGGTCATTCTGGGTACGAAAGACGGATTCCAGGTTTGTAGAGTGTGACACGTCTCACTCCTGAAGCCGTGTGCTTCGCAAACTATTTCGATTTCGACGGAGCGCTTGCGAAGGCAAGATTTCCAACTGAGAGAAAATCAAAGAAGAACGAAGACTGGTAAAGAAAAGAGAGTAAAATATGTCACAAATATTAGAATAGACGTCCTCAAAAGTAGGTTATGATTGATGAGACGGTAGAGGTCTTCATTTTAAGATAATTGAAAATTACTCTATTATAAACAATAAAAATAAGGAAAAACAACAACAACAATTCTTTTAAAAACACCAAAATAACATAGTACCCTGAATGGTCCACCATGTCACCATTTCTGAAACGGACGGTTACATCTTCTACGACCTCTGTCTCCAAGGTAGGGACCCAGCCCTTTTAGGGGACCTCTTCCTCTGCCGTTGGGTGAGGTCTTAAGAACGGACCTCTTAGGGTACCTGTCTCCTCGGACCTCCGAATGTCAGGTGACACAGCACTTCTCAACCTGTGCTGACTCCTACGTGCAACGTAGTACTCCGTGACTTTGTAGAGTAGGTTAGTTACAGACCCACCCCTCCGTCTACGAATTAGGAAGTGAAGAAAACCAAGATCTCACTGAATAACCATCCAAATTTTTTTCGGGTAGAAAGCGTGACGAATTCAGAAAGATTCCGTACACCACGCACACACGCACTGCAGCGAGTCAGCGCGGGCTGAGAACCGCCGGGGCACCTGACATCAAATGTTCCGAGGAGACAGGTACCTCATTCCGTACGCCATCTTGTTGGGTTTGCAGACGGTCTGCGTTGATCAGATCGCGGGTTGATCAGATCGCGGGTTGATCAGATCGCAGGTTGATCAGATCGCGGGTTTGGAGTGCGTGTGAAGGAGCCAAAGTCCCCGCGAAGGACCCCCTGATTAGGAATGACAAACAGGAGACGTAAACTGCAATACCTTGCCCTCATGTTTTCGCAGGACTGATGAGATTAACGGAATATACAGAAAGTAATTAACGAAGTGACATTTATATTGACACAAGTACGAGTTAATAGGACACAGTGTCCCCGCGAATCTTAGACCGATACATAAAATGATATTAACGAAACTTAGGAGACTCGAGGTACCAATTAAATACTGATCCAAGGTAAGTGAAATAATAAATAAATGAATAAATGAAACCGAGTAAAATATAATTAGGAGGGAGTCGGAAGATTCATCAATCTATGGAAAATGAAAGGGAGTCAATCACCAGAAAAAAAAAAAAAAAGGAGAATCCCCCTCACATGAGAGAAAAAAGGGTTTTCGGATCGTAGTTAAAAGAAGAGGAAAAATAAAAACAGAATCTAATTTTTTTTTTTTAAGACCGTCTGACGGAGACGAATCTTCAATGCAATTACTGGGTTAAAGTCGTTAGAAAGGTTAAATGAAACCCGAAGTACCTTCCAAATTAATTCATTTTCTTTTAATACTACTTTTATATTGTGTCTCCTGTAGTCTTCCTTGTTCGTTTACCCCAAAACTGATCAGATGTCTAGTAAGTAGTTGTTCACTAGGAACTTCTATGTCTTTGAGGTTTATAGAACTTAATCTTTAATTTTGGACAGATGATTTATTATTATCGTTCTTTCCTTTTCACGACTGGAATAAAAACGATGAAGGCGAGAAAGGAAGGACGCACGTGTAGTACCGTAAAAACCTCGCACTGTAGACCTACTGGGTCAATCGACAAGAAAAAGAGGAGAACAGAAAGAGACGAAGAAAACAGTATCAAGAAACCAGTGACCTACAAGGTCACGATTAAGAGAAATAATGGAAAGAAATAAAATCAGGTCAGGACTTTAAAGGGGGTTGTCTACGAAGAGAGGAGGTCGTTTTAATGGGGTGTACTTGAGAACTATCGACAAGGTGACAGAGGGTCAGAATCCGTAGAAGGACAGGATGTCGACCTCTGACAGACGAGTGAGTCCCCAGTCTTTGAGGTACGGACTCGTTCTCACACTTCTAGGTGTAACTTCCGTGTTGTAGACAAACAAGAGTTGTCACACAAGAGTCAGAGTCGACTACCCTGTTTTACTTGTAGTTGTCGTCCTAAGACTTGTCCTAGTGTACGAACCGGGTGCGGTTTCTTACTCTAAACCACATCTGCTACGACTCGGGTTTTCACCTGCATTCTGTCTCCTGTCCCACACTCCAAACTACCCGCCGTCTTTGCCTGGTTCCGCGTCGACGTCACGTCGTTCACCGCTGCTCTTAAAGACCGACGCAACGACGAGCCAACAAGCACCGACGGAGTCGTTTTTGACAAACAATTGTACCGAACAGGACCACAGTCTGTTGGTCTCCCGAGGAGAGTCGACAGTTAAAGAGATTATTTCTTGTCTTCTCGGACGCGATCTGAGGCCATAACTGAAAAGTCCTTGATGACGTTCGGAGGTCCACGGGTGGATCTTTATCAAAACTTTTGTTCTCCACTCTCAGGGAAAGGATAACCAAGAAAATTAGATAAGGGTGGTTATAGTAGGTTCATTTATCTCGTCTCGAAGTCACCATTTCGTACGAGAACTGTCATTGTCAGATTTTAAATTGAAATAAAACGTAGAAGTATACCAAAACGCACCTTTCAAGATCTCCTAACGGTACTGATTAGTTTTAGAACAGAGAGACTTTACAAACTAAATACGTCTAAGAAAAGGTATTGTTAATTTACTAAAAATTTTTAATTTGACGGGAAGAAACGGTTCTACTATCGTTAGAAAAAATCAGGTAGAATATTAAACAGAGATTTTACGGACAGAAGTATTATGCGACTAGTAATCTCATTACGTATAAACTACTTTTGCCCATTATTTATTGTAAAGTTTCAGATAAAGATCCGTGACTAACTACATGCACAACAAAACAGGCGACACAAATTACCGACAGAATGAAAAAGATCAAAAATCGTCGTGGGCGACTCCTCACTTACTCTTGACTGGACAAAACGTTAGGAGAAGGTCTTTATTTTAAGAGGAGGACAATGAAAACACCGACCCCTCCCTTAAACCGTGTGTATAACGGTAAGTAAACGTTTACGTTGCAGCGGTGAACTGTCGGATAAGTGAGGTTCCTCCTGTGTCAGATAGTTTGTTCTCGTTCCCATGAAAAATATCTGAGTGTTTGTAGAGATACATGTTTGTATTTTCCTCCACTATTCTTGTCTTAGAGGGAGTGACCCTTTTCAGGGGATTCATTTTTATGGGTCAAGATACGTTACATAACTAGTATTTCCCCTCCACGAAATCGTTTTCTCGGTGATTCGCCGAACCCAACTTAACTATGTGTGGCGCGTGCCCGAGCCGTGATAGCTGTTTGAGAGGACACGCGAGAAAACCCTCCTTGGTCAAGTCCTCTTAGAAATTACTCGTGAAATGGGTAAGAATATGTAGTGAAAGTACCTCGGTGACCGAGAAACGTGTCCCTACCATGTCGGGGTCCTTTCCTCTGTGAGACGAGCCCGGAGTCAGGCGGACGCAACAGAATCGCGTACCCGGGTGCACTGCGGCCCCTGCCCTGGACGCGGGGGGAGCTGGGGTGGTCCGGCGTCGACGTCCAGTCGCGCTGCTGGTCATTCAACATACAGTCGTTTGACCTTTTGTATGTCAGAATAGTTACCAGACTAGGTCAAAAGTTACAAAAAAACAAAAACAAAAACAAAAACAAAAAAAAATCGTAGTTGATGAGTGGAAAAGGAACATCCTTATCGGATACTCAAGGGCGCAACATTCATCGACCCCAGTTGACAAAGAGGAAAAGAACGACTGAAGGACACAAAACTTTGAATTATGTACAGTTTATTTCGTGGTAACTCTGACTACCAGTCCTTTCTTCTTATTTTTCCCATCTTCTCCCTCTCTCAGTTCGAGTACCTTTATCTATTGTTCTTGTCATATATTTAATTTAGACTGTTCACCAGTGGATGTATGACCTAAATTCACCTAGTAGAGTCGTAACGAAGGTTAAGACTTTATAGACTTTCAACGGTTCTTACAAGAGGAAATCAACCGACGGTTGGTACTCTATCCGTCCATTTGAAAAAAGTAAAAAGAAAACCCCTTATACAGGTGAAAGAATTTAGAATAAATTAGGGACACAATCTATTTCTTACATGAAACCACTTATTCTACAACCTATAATAATAAGACCCTAGGAAGGTGTTTTAACAAAGGTTTGTACTCGTTATTACAGTAAACCAGAGAGAAATTGGTAATCGATAAGAGAAAAACGAAGAACCGGATGTTTGGTGATCTCTATAGTGTCTAAAGTTCCTGTAAAAAGGAAAGTCGGTAGGATTATATTACGAACTTTGTCAGTTTAAGTGAGAAGTAAACAATCATAAGTAAATAAACGGTCGAAAAGAGTTGGTGTCAGTTAAAGGTAATAAGTTGATTAGGGAGTTAGTTAGTCTAATTCTTAATATAGAAATGATGATTATGTACAGGTTATGATCCTCGACATTACTTTAAGTCTTTTTAGATTGTAACAAGACCAAAAATTACCCGTATCATGGTGTCAACTGAGATTGGGTCGGTGTCTCAACTAAGAGACATTTAGGACTCACAATATGATCTTCAAGTGTTGGTAGTCTGGAATACGTGTAGGGATTTCACATGTGATACTCCTAATTCTTTACTGACTTTTTGATTCGTAAACCCGAGTCACCGACTTTATACGGGGAATCACAAATTAAACGTAAAATTAAATGCAAGTAACTAGTAGTCACCACCGAGTCACCAGTTCTTAGGCGAAGTTACGTCCTCTGGTCCAAGATGGGGGACCAGTCCTTCTAGGGGACCTCTTCCCTTACCGTCGGGTGAGGTCACAAGAACGGACTTCTTAGGGCACCTGTCTCCTCGGACCCCCCTATGTCAGGTACGCCAGCGTTCATCAACCTGTGTTGACTTGTTATTGGTGAAAACGAAATTTACACATGAATATTTACCGTCATTTTACCCGTGAATAATTTTACCTGTAAATCGAATTTATTACACTTTAAATTCTTTAACAATTAAGTCAATGACGTCTTCTCTTCTATCTCCAAACCCTTTTCAACCTGTAGCAGAAAAGAAAATTTAATATGTAACTTTTTTTTTAATTTCGGACTTAGTGACTTTAAATTCCGACTTTCATCAATCAATAGGGGTCCCGTATTCTGTGTGGTAAAACTGACTCCTCTAAAACCACTTTGTTGGATTAAGTTAAGGATTTATTATTAAGAAAGTTAACATACTCTACGGTAATATTAAATGATGACGAAACAATGATAATTCAATCTTTATGGTGGACTTTTTATCGTTAATATGAACCAATGTATATATCGTATATATGTATGTTATATGGTTATCGAGAGATATATAGGTATATGTATCGTATATACATATGAAAATAGATTATTTGGAGTACTCCACCAGGTATCTTCAACGGGACATCTTATTACGTTATCATGATTTGTGTCTTCTTTAGTGGCAGCACGACAGTCAGAACTTGTGACTAAGCTCGACTACGAAGAAAAGATCGAACGATTCAGCGAAGTCAGCACAGGCTGAGACACGCTGGGGTATCTGCCGTCGGGTGGTCCGAGGGACAAGGACCCTAAGAGGTCGGTTCTTGTGACCTCACCCAACGGTAAAGGAAGAGGTTACGCACTTTCACTTTTCACTTTCATTTCAGCGAGTCAGCACAGGCTGAGAATAGCTGGGACACCTGACGTCGGGTGGTCCGAGGAGGCAGGTACTCTAAAAGGTCCGCTCTCATGACCTCCTACGGTAACGAAGATCGGATTCTTTCGAATAAAAAAAATAACAACAGTGTGAAATTCGTAATAACAATGAAGACGACTCTAGAACTCTCTTTATAAAGAAAAGTAATGGAAAACAGAAATCTAGAACCCTAGACTGAATGGAACTCACTTGATACTTTAAACTTATACTTTGTACTCGTATACCATATAAGTGTACATATTTTTAACGGTAGAAACCAGTCTTTCATGTACAGAGTCCTGACACTATGATGTATGTTACTAATTTGTTCGATCCTATTCGGTACCTCCCCTTCTTGTCTTACGGTAGGTTGAACATTAGTAGCAGATCCTATCATCGACAGAATTCACCATTTTTTAATGACCGTTACGAAAGATCTCGGTAATTCACGAACGACGTGGGACCTCACGATACTCGGTATTTCCGGCTCACCCCTATTTATGTGGGACCTCACAGTATGCGACACTTGTGTCGACACAAGTGGGTATAATACTATTGGTAACGAATCTCTTTAGGACAAAAATCATTTTCTTCTGTTTCTTCCTTTTTACGGAAAAGGATCAGTTATTTCTAGATCATTATATTAACGAGGCAAAATCTCATACACCTCGTTGACCTGACCCCTTAAAAAATGTATCTATATAGTAAGGGGAATCTTCAAGGATTTCAATAAGAATTTCACTTCAAAATTCTGGACTGACATATACTCCATGTTACTGACTTATTTCCCTTCGTTTGAAGTCACAAACCCCGAGATTTATTACTAGGGTTGCTATTGATAACGGTCTGGAGTCAATGAAAGATGATACTTCCTTCATTGTCTCAACGTTACATAAAAAGAGTTATACCTGACTACGTCCGATTCTAAAATTTTTGTTTGACTCTAGGTCTTCCGTAATCTGAAAGTTACTTCATACAATAAGTCTAGTTTTCATAACTAGGCAAACTAAGAATAATAAAATTTTTTCTCTTGCACGATGATAATATTCGTTTTTTATTCGACCCCGTTTTATTCCCTCTGAGTCCACTATCACCTTCCTGTCTACGACTTCGACTTTGAGGTTAGGAAACCGGTGGACTACGCTTCTCGACTGAGTAAACTTTTCTGGGACTACGACCCTTTCTAACTTCCGTCCTCCTCTTCCCCTGTTGCCTCCTACTCTACTAACCTACCGTAGTGGCTGAGATTACCTGGACTCAAACCCACCTGAGGCCCTCAACCACTACCTGTCCCTCCGGACCGTACGAAGTCCAAGTACCCCAGCGTTTCTCAGTCTGTACTGACTCGTTGACTTGACTTGACTTGTCTAATATCACCAAGAATTAAGACTGGTCAAGATCTTACAAGACCACAACCTCGTCGAATGAAGTCTATCACACACGACCTTAAAAAAGAGGAATGAAAGAGAAATAGGGAAATCCAAAATGAAGGACTCGTTACACCGTGAACATGTCTATTCTCATTGAAAACGTTTACACTGGTGTCTAAAAACAATTCCCTTTACGTTACCCAAAGTTGAATTTTTCCACGCATCCCCTGTACCCTTCTGATTTCTTCCCCTATCGTTACCTTATTGATGTTGTATTCTCCCCTCTTCCCAAAGGTTATTGGTATTTCAAGCATAAACAGAGGGATTACATGAATCTATCTTCATACAGTAGACTCTGATTACATCGTTACCGGCTACCGGTCTTTTAAGATCTCGTCCGACAAATTTGATACGGGGCACTTAGGGGGACCTCGATATAACGTAAACAACAAAAACGAGAACTCAACAAAGGAGTAACAAGATCTTCATCAAGATGCCCAAACAATATCAGATTTCACAGACACTGGGTTTTCACCAATTTTTGGTCTTCTTGAGACTCTGTGCTTCAAAGACAACAAAAGGCCCTCTCGTGACACCTTTACCTTCTATTAAGTTCCATCTAACCTCTTTTCTTAAACCAACTATAAACTTACTAAGTAAGACACCTAGGTCCCACATGACGTCAGAGTAAACCAGTTTAAGTCTCATCGGCTTCATGGTGGTCTGAACTAGTTTAACTCCCAAATATGTGAGTTCGAACGATTTCATAATTAAAATTTCCTTGAAAGTCGTAGACAACCTCTGTCAAATCTAGAGATCGTATCTACGATTAGAGTTTTTCTAAGAATGACCATCCACAGTCCACATAAAGTAGAGTCGTCTAACTTATACGTGTCTGTGTCTAGGAGTCCAGTTTCCTACACTAATACTACACCTTCTCGTAAAGGTCCAGAAAGCCTATAGAGTTTACTTTTGTCTTCACTACAAGTATATTGAGAGGGATTTTGTGAAGACTTTCAACAACCGTGACCGTCACACGACGATGAAATTAGTCTCTGTTTCACTCGTTTAAAGCACTCCATCAGTACCACTTTTATAGTTTAAAATACCAAACAGTGTCTAATTATTCGTTTATTATAATTCCGATACGTTTGAGAAAAAGTTATTGAACTCGTTAATAGTTTCTAATGTGTCCTGTACAAATCGTTTTCTTGTTTTTGGTTATTTATACTTGTAGTTAGACACTCGACACGGAGTAATTAAGAAATGTGTGGTCTTTTTAACCTCATTTCGTTCTTTATCAGTAACATATTATTGGTCTCTACACTCATCTCTTCGAAAAATTTCATGTTAAAAAGTAATTATTAAATTCTCCTATTTACTTTAACGATGAAGTCATTTCAGGTAACCGTAACAGACCTGAACCGTGAATTTTATGACGGTACAATATATCTTAAGTGGAATGGGCTTCTCTCAAGACCGGAAACGGGATCCGACGAGTGGGGTCCACTGGAGACCAAAGGACGTACATCCTCATAGGAAAAACCGGATTCCGAAACCAGTGTCTTGTCTGTTACCAAGTGCTACTCCCCAAACCCGGTGTAGTATAGTAAGAGAAACCTTTAATCCATAAATCAGTCCTCTTCTTCCCGAAGGACTATCGACTCAACCATTTCTTAGGCGGACGTTTCGTCCTCTGGGGCCAAGGTAAGGACCCCAGACCTTCTAGGGGACCTCTTCCCTATCCGATGGGTGGAGTCATAAGAACCCGAAGGGAACACCGAATCGACCATTTCATAGGTGGACGTCACGTCCTCTGGATTCAACCTTCTAGGGGGCCTCTTTCCCTGTCCGGTGGGTGAGGTCATAAGACCGGACCTCTTTAGGTACCTGATAGGTACCCCAACGTTTCTCAGCCTTACTGAGTCGTTGAAAGGAAAAGTGAAAGATCCCCAAAGGGTACATCGAGTCACCACTTCTTAGGTGGACGGTTACGTCCTCAGTCCCCAAACTGGGAACCCAGTCCTTCCAGGGGACCTCTTCCTTCACCATTGATTGGACAAGGTCACAAGAACGGACTTTTTAGGGTACCTGTCTCCTCGGACCGCCCGATGTCAAGTACCGCAGTATTTTTCACCCCGTGTTGAATCGACGATTTGTCGTCGTTGTCCTCTAATTTCCACAATCGGACTTGAGACCCTTCTGACCTCCGATTGCCAGTCGGTGAACTACATACATGAGTTCTGGGAGACCTGAAACTTCTGTCAGGAACCCCAAGGTTTCTCGGACCGTGCTGACTCACTAATTCGGGTCGTGGCGTTCGAACGTCAGTCACAGTCTGACTTCCGTCCGAACACCTCGTACAAAGGAAACTGGAAGGTCAAACCCAATTGAGACCTATTAATTGACGGATTTTGGTTTATACACCGTGAGTTTGTTGATCTTTTTGTTATTTTAATTTACGTATTGTGTGAAAGGGTGCACGTATATGTGTCTTCTATTTTTATTATTTTACACACAGGACTACACATCACGTGCAATTGTATGTCTTTAAAACGTGTTTACAGTAAAAAACAAACGGGGTTTAGTGAACGGGTAAAAAGACTATTGTCTTAAAGAAAGGTATTACCAATAGGTAAGACAGGGATAGATAGAAGGTAAGGGAACTGGGTCAGAACCAATTAGATTTAGAAGGAACCCCAGGAGGGCAGGTATTATTTCAATAACAAAACGTACTTGTTCGAGCTGGTTAGTTTAAGAAGAGACTCTAACAGACGATATCGATAATTCCCCTTTTTAGAAAGAAACAGATCTCCACCAAAAAAACACACAAAAACAAAAAAAAGGGGGACGAGACAGAGACTGGGCCGGGTTACGGTGTTGGGACCCTACCCCTCGAGCGACAGAGTGGGTTCGGAGAGGTAGTCCCTTGTAAGAGGTTCCTTACAAGAGGGTAGAACTTGTGTGTAGTCCCCTGTGGACACCACGACGAGGACCTTCCACCTTACACTCCAAAGGGTCCTTCCGTCCGTCCCACGTCTCACCCGACACCCCGACACACCCTCCTTATTCACAACCAGGACTATCTTCCGTCCCCTTCCTATCCTACCCTAAATGACTCGTAATCCCAATCTCCACTCTCGTCCGTTACCGTGGGATGAGGTCATGAGAACGGACCTTTTAGGGTACCTACCTCCTCGGACCACCCGACGTCAGGTACCCCAGCGTCTCAATCTGTGCTGACTCACTGAAGTGAAAGTGAAAAGTGAAAGTATGTAACCTCTTCCTTTACCGTTGGGTGAGGTCACAAGAACAGACCTCTTAGGGTCCCTAACCCCTCGGACCACCCGACGACAGATACCCCAGCGTGTCTCAGTCTGGACTTACTTCGCTGAATCGTCGTCGTCGTCCCAATCTCCACGGATCTCTTACCTTCTTAACCCGAGTTTCGAGACAACGACACTGGTCAAAACACTCTAGAGTCCTTAAGATCCTCCGGATCGTCCCCTCCTGACCCTACTCTTTCTGGACGTTCGGTGTTCACGTCTCCGGGGAGTAGGGTCTGAACAGTCGTTCCTCAGAATGAGGACGGTGGATAGTTCGTTTGGGGCTAGAAGTACCCGTGGAACGGAGTAGGGGAGTTGAGTCTCAGTCTTACACCAGGGTCCCCGGAACGGTTCACACACTCACACCCGAGACTGGACTTCCTACACGGTCCAATCCTGAACGGTTCCGGTCTTATCTTTCGCTTGACGTTTACGTCATACACCTCTGGTCTTATCAGATATAAACCTTAACGACCATCGGTACATTCGTAGAGTCGATGTCACATTTCCCCACGAAGAAAATTCTCACTTCAGGAGTGTCTCCTTCCTTTACAGCTCTTTATTCCTGTCTATGTCACTGTACTAAACTGAAGAACCCAGGACATGAGCAAAACAAAGGATTATGCACTCGGATATACAAAGACTAAAAACGGTCTCATCCAACTCGAAAAGAAAAAATAGTGTCTGAGAATGACCTGTGAAATATATATACATGTTCGAAATGTCATTCAAAACTTGAACTCATCGAAGTTAGGCGGTTGAAGCAAGTAAAGAAAGTTATAACACAACCAACGTAGAAGACCAAGAGGTATATTTTAAATCTTAGTCAAACTACTATGATGATGATTCAGTGAAGTCAGCATAGGCTGAGACACGCTGGGGTATCTGCCGTCGGGTGGTCCGAGGGGGAAGGGACCCTAAGAGGTCCGTTCTTGTGACCTCACCCAACGGTAAAGGAAGAGGTCAAACTACTATAGGTATTTTATTAAACGACTTAAACATAAACATAACATGACTTAGACAGTCAGTTCGACCCTTCTTAATCGGTGACTTACTATGACTTACAAGGATAGGTACTTGTACCTTATAGAGAGGTAAATAAAGTAAGAAAGTAAAACGGGAAGTCTTAAAACAACAAAATAAGTACATCGATAAAATGTAAAACATTTAAACATAGATTCATAACATAAAACCCTCTAAAATTGTATTTAACATAACACAAAAAGTAAAGTTTAAGAAAACAAGTAACAACCATATATCCATTCGTTTACATACGATTGGAACATATGATGTTGGAACGACGGTAGTAAATCGAAGTCCTGACAAAAACAGTCAAGAAAGTCTAAAAATGAACCTACTAGTATAGTAGACACCGTCCCAACCCCCCACGTCTGTCAAACACTCAGTCATATGTGAAAAAAGAGGAGAACGGAATAACGTAATCGTTCATACTACAACTTTCCTCACCACTGTCCTTCCACAGAAAGGAACATTGACTAGAATCACCTTTCGAAACTAAAAAGGTAATAATTTATACTATAATCAACATCTAAGAAAAGTCTATCCGAAATAGGTCAAGTTTTTCAAGGATAAAGATCAAATTACTCTCACAAATGGTACTTACTCAAGTCAAGTCAAGTCCAGTCAGCGAGTCAGCACAGACTGAGAAACGCAGGGGTATTTAGTGTCGTGCGGTCCGGAGGGACAGGTAATGGTAGAGGACCTCAAGTCAGTCTGAGTGCAGGTAGTTCAGTCACTACGGTAGGTCGGTCGAGTAGGAGACAGCAGGGGAAGAAGAGGACAGGGGTTGTAGAGGGTCGTAGTTTCAATAAAAGGTCACTCAGTTGAGAAGCGTACTCCACCGGTTTCATGACCTCAAAGTCGAAATCGTAGTAAGGAAGGTTTCTTTAGGGTCCCAACTAGAGGAAGTCTTACCTGTCCAACCTAGAGGAACGTCAGGTTCCCTGGGAGTTCTCCGAAGAGGTTGTGGTGTCAAGTTTACGTAGTTAAGAATCCGAGAGTCGGAAGAAGTGTCAGGTTGAGAATGTAGGTATGTACTGATGACCTTTTTGGTATCGGAACTGATCTACCTGGAATCAGCCGTTTCATTACAGAGACGAAAACTTATACGATAGATCCAACCAGTATTGAAAAGAAGGTTCCTCATTCGCAGAAAATTAAAGTGTCGACGTCAGTGGTAGACGTCACTAAAACCTCGGGGGTTTTTATTTGAGACTGTGACAAAGGTGACAAAGGGGTAGATAAAGGGTACTTCACTACCCTGGTCTACGGTACTAGAAGCAAAAGACTTACAACTCGAAATTCGGTTGAAAAAACGAGAGGAGAAAGTGAAAGTAGTTCTCCGAAAAATCGAGGAGAAGTGAAAGATGGTTTTCCCACCACAGTAGACGTATAGACTCCAATAACTATAAAGGGGACCGTTAGAACTAAGGTCGAACGCAAAGAAGGTGAGGTCACAAAGAGTACTACATGAGACGTATCTTCAATTTATTCGTCCCA
>SJYO01012962.1:1167779-1241272 GCA_006410555.1 Capra ibex | reverse complement strand
CAAGTGTATAACGACTTCGGACCGAACCTCTTAAAACTCGTAATGAAATGATCGTACACTCTACTCACGTTAACACGCCATCAAACTCGTAAGAAACCGTAACGGAAAGAAACCTTAACCTTACTTTTGACTGGAAAAGGTCAGGACACCGGTGACGACTCAAAAGGTTTGAACGACCGTATAACTCACGTCGTGAAAGTGTCGTAGTAGAAAGTCCTAAACTTTGTCGAGTTGACCTTAAGGTAGTGGAGGTGATCGAAACAAACATCACTACGAAAGGTTCCGGGAGAACTGAAGTGTAAGGTCCTACAGACCAAGATCCACTCACTAGTGTAGTAGCACTAATAGACCCAGTACTTCTAGAAAAAACATATCAAGAAGGCACATAAGAACGGTGGAGAAGAATTATAGAAGACGAAGACAATCCAGGTATGGTAAAGACAGGAAATAGCTCGGGTAGAAACGTACTTTACAAGGGAACCATAGAGATTAAAAGAACTTCTCTAGAGATCAGAAAGGGTAAGACAAGAAAAGGAGATAAAGAAACGTAACTAGTGACTTCTTCCGAAAGAATAGAGAAGAACGATAAGAAACCTTGAGACGTAAGTCTACGAATATAGAAAGGAAAAGAGGAAACGAAAAGCGGAGAGAACAAAAGTGTCGATAAACATTCCGGAGGGGTCTGTCGGTAAAACGAAAAAGCGTAAAGAAAAGGTACCCCTACCAGAACTAGGGACAGAGGACATGTCACAGTGCTTGGAGACAGGTGTCAAGTAGTCCGTGAGATAGTCTAGATCCGGGAATTTAGATAAAGAGTGAAGGTGACATATTAATATTCCCTAAACTAAATCCGGTATGGACTTACCAGATCGCCAAAAGGGATGAAAGAAGTTAAAGTCAGACTTAAACCATTATTCCTCAAGTACTAGACTCGGTGTCAGTCGAGGACCAGAACAAAAACAACTGACATATCTCGAAGAGGTAGAAACCGAGGTTTCTTATCTTAGTTAGACTAAAGCCACAACTGGTAGACCACTACAGGTACACATCTCAGAAGAGAACACAACAACCTTCTCCCACAAACGATACTGGTCACGTAAAAGAACCGTTTTGAGATAATCAGAAACGGGACGAAGTAAGGAGTAAGGTTCCGGTTTAAACGGACAGTGAGGTCCACAAAGAACTGAAGGGTGAAAACGTAAGGTCCGGGGATATTACTTTTCCTGTAGAAAAAACCCACAATAAAGATTTTCCAGAATATCCAGAAGTATTTTGGTAAGTTGAAGTCAAAGAAGTCGCAACGACCAACGCCGTATCTGAACCTATTGACACTATAACTTACCAAACGGAACCTCTGTTTGTCTCTAGTAAGACAACAAAAACTCTAACGTAGGTTCATGACGTAAAGTCTGAGAAAACAACTGGTACTACCGATGAGGTAAAGAAGACTCNATTTTGGCAAGTTGAAGTCGAAGAAGTCGTAATGACCAACGCCGTATCTGAACCTATTGACACTATAACTTACCAAACGGAACCTCTGTTTGTCTCTAGTAAGACAACAAAAACTCTAACGTAGGTTCATGACGTAAAGTCTGAGAAAACAACTGGTACTACCGATGAGGTAAAGAAGACTCCCTAAGGACGGGCGTCATCATCTATATTACCAGTAGACTCAATTTAAGTGGGTAAGGTCAGGTAAAATCAAGCGACTAAGGATCTTACAGCTGCAAGTGGGAACGGTAGAGAACAAACTGGTGAAGGTTAAACGGAACTAAGTACCTGGACTGTAAGGTCCAAGGATACGTTATAACGAGAAATGTCGTAGTCTAGAACGAAGATAGTGGTCGGTGTAGGTGTTGACCCATAACAAAAACAAAACCGAGGTAGGGAAGTAAGAAAGACCTCAATAAAGAGGTGACTAGAGGTCATCGTATAACCCGTGGATGACTGGACCTCTCAAGGAGAAAGTCATAGGATAGTAAAACGGAAAAGTATGACACGTACCCCAAGAGTTCCGTTCTTATGACTTCACCGAACGGTAAGGGAAGAGGTCACCTGGTGTAAGACAGTCTAGAGAGGTGGTACTGGGCGGGCAGAACCCAACGGGGCGTCCGTACCGCCGGTCCTCCTCGTTGGGTTCCTCGCCACCGACTCGTCCGTGTCCTCCCGGATCTCCTCGATAGGGTACGACTTCCAGTCCTTGCCACCGCCATTCCTCTATGGGGAGCAGGTTCCATTCCTCGTCACCGACACGAAACGACCTCGTCGGCACTTCTCTATGGGGTGCGGGTTCCATTCTCTTTGGGTTCATTCTACCATCCACAACGTTCTCCCGTAGTCTCCCGTCTGTGTGACTTTGGTATGAGTGTCTTTTGATCAGTTAAATTAGTGTGACCCTGGTGTCGGAACAGATTGAGTTACTTACTCAATCTAAAACAGTTTACAAAAAAGACGTCAAGAACTATACCAGTACACACACACAAGTTTCTTATGAAGTAACTCTCTAACTTTTCGTTCAGTTCGTTTTGGAAAGGGGGAACAAGAACATCTCCGTCACTACGGTGTTCATCCTTAAAATCCGCTGAAACCAGAAAAGGGGGAAATCATAGAAGGATGGTTCAAAGGGGTTTAATTACTTTATAAACACGAGAACATTTGAGTCGAAGTCTCTTCCGTTACCGTGGGGTGAGGTCATGAGAACGGACCTTTCAGGGTACCTACCTCCTGAGGATTTAGTGATTAGTAATAAGTAGCGAAACGATTTTGGGGTAATGGTTCTTAAAAACTTCGATTAACACTAATTATACTTACTCTTTAAAAAGTATTTGTAAAGATTTTAAACCAAAAAGGGATATAATATCAACATTTACATTCCCAAACACTTTAAATACCCGCTACCCCTACAAAAGAAGGATCTCTATAACCCTCTAAAGTACCCTAACCGTTTGGAGATCGACTCAGAAGTCCTTAACCATACTCAAACCTCTGTTCCCCTAAACTATTCCCTCTTAACGTATCTATTTCGGTACCTCTATTCTTTTACGGTCGGTATAAACCCTCGTAGGTCAATAATTCTTGAACCTTACAATGGTCCTTTTGCCATCTTTCTACTTGACTTGTTGACTCAATGCCGGTTCAATGCCGCTTGTCATTTACAGTTTGGCTCTTTAGTTTAAATCAGACGTCCCCTACACCTATGCAACTTTATAAAAGTCATGTCACTACTGTACTAGTCCTGACACGAAAATCTTCTAATTAAAACGTCATGAAACATCTTACTTTCTATCTCTGTTTTATGTCCGCCATCTCTGTAGAGACAGTGTAGACCATTATATAGAAACTTTAAGGAAAAAGGAAATTTACAGTGTGTCGTTGAGACTCTTGATGTGAACTCTGACACTAAGGCGACAGTCGTCACTGTAAGTGAAGAGTAAAAGAGAAGACTACTTACTGCCCTCGGTCGAAGTCGGCTGTTACTCTTCTTAGTGATTTATGTCAGTTGTACCTTAAGTTAATTACTTCTCCCGTTAGCGAAGACAAGACATATACTAGTATTATAGAAGACCGATATCCAATGGACATTATTCTTTATCATCTTCCTCTTCTTTCCCTTCTTCCCACCCTCTTTTCTTTCACTCCTCTTCTCCTCTCTTTTCGTCTCTCCTATGCTGTCCCCTTCTATTCAAAGACAGTCCACGCAGAGTACGATACCAGAGACTCTCAAATGAATCTAATTTTTTTTTGAAATATAAAAGATAAATAGTTTCATTATTAAACCCTCGAGAATATATAGTCACACTTTCTATACTCTGTCAGTAGTCACACTTTTATACTCTGTCAGTAGTCAAGAGTCAAACGACTCTTGCTCCATCCTAATATGAAGGACCGGGGAACCCAATCCACCCCGGTACACCGCCCAGGTCTTGATCCTCACGACTCGCCTTCAATCCACGGTGAAGGCCCGACCCCGTAAACTGACGACTACACACTAGGAGGTCCCGAGAGAGCAAGAAAGACCTTGTCTACGACCGAGAAGGGAGACAAACGAAGAGACTCTGTTTAACGAAAAGGGGTTCGGTGCAAATGTAGTTGTTGTATTCTCTTGCAACCGGATTAACGTGGGAGGTGCTACAACTGATTGAATTATAAAAAGACCAAACAAGTAAAGATCAGAGACACTTCTCATCTCATGGAGACGACTGGACACTACCTTTTCATCGTCACTCATTCTTAATTTACACTTAAATTGTAGAAAGTCTAAATTAACACAAAAGTAAAATTACATTATGAAGGGAAGGCTATAAAATATAGTTACATATTAAATATATATGTGAATATTCATTAAATAATTGTATATATAAACTAAAAAAAGACAAAAACATTTCTTGTTAAAAATCTCGTCAAAATCCAAAAAGTCGTTTTAAATCTCTTTCCATGTCTCTAAAGGGCATTCGGGGGACAGGAATGTACGCAGTAGTGGTCTCACCATGTAAACAATATTCACCACTTGGATACAACTATATAGTAATAACGGTTTCAGGTACCAAGTGGAATCCTAAGTAAGATTCACAACACGGAAGACATCCAAACCTGTTTACATATTATAAGTGCAAATATTATGGTACGTCTCATAGAAGTAACGGACTTTTTTAAGGACTACGAGACGGACAAATAAGGAGGAGGGATAAGGGACGTTGGTGGTTAGATTGACAAAGGCATCAAGACGGAAAAGTTGATGTGCTACATCGATTTTAGTATGTCCTGCAGCAGAAAAGTTTAAAGTTTACGTTTGTCTTTATACGTAAATTGTAAGAAGGTACATAAAAGCACCGAACTATAGAGTGTAAAAACCACGAGTCACTATAAGATAAAAGACCTTTATGGTATCAAATGAATATGTAAATGGATGATTTCCTGTAAACACATAGAATTTTAAAGCCTTCAACACTTATTTTGACGGTATTTATAGGTACGTCCAAAAACACACCTGTCTGTAAAAGTTAAGACACCTTATACTAAAGACCTAACATACCGGTCTATACAAATTGAAGTACTCTCTGGTGACTTGACTAAAGGTTTCAACGACATGGTAAAACGTAGGGGTGGTTGTCTTATGCTCTCAGGGACAACGAGATGTAGGAACGATCGTAAATGATAACAGTCACAAAGAAAAAACCCCCCACCCCCACGGCAAGATTATCCACACATCACCCTAAAGACTACAAAAATAAAGTTAAGGGTCTACCGTATACTAAACCTCGGAGAAAAGTACCCGAATAAACGGTAGACATATAGAAGAAACCACTGTACAGATAATTCGAAAACCAAGACAAACAAGTAACCCACCAAACAAAAGAATCACAACAAAAAGTCTTAAGAAATATATAAAACCTATTATCAGAAAAGATTCTACACAGAAAACGTTTATAAAAGGGGATTACCGAACAGAAAATTAAAAGAAGTGTAAAAAACGTCTCGTCTACAAAAATTAAAATTACTTCAGGTCAAATAGTTAAGAAAGGTGGTACCCAGTACAGAAATCACAACATAGATTTTATAACAGTGGCATAAGTTCCAGTATATTTAAAAACCTCCTACTCTACCAACCTACCTTAGTGTTGAGTTACTTGTACTCAGACTCGTTCCTCTACCATTTCCTGTCCTCTACCATTTCCTGTTCTTTCGGACCGTACGGCGTCAGGTACCCCAACGTTTCTCAGTCTGACTCGATGACTTGTTGTTACAATGGAAGATCCCGAAATATCAAAACACAAAATGTAGCTCCAGATAATAAGTAAAACTCAATAAAACATTCCTCACATTCAAAAACATTCAATTAGAAAGACGTACGTCTACAGGTCAACGAGCTTATAGTAGACAACATTTCTCACAGAAAAGATGTCAAATGACTGGAACGAGGAAATAGTTTCTAGTCAGCCGAGATTAATGTACCCAGACAAAGACCAAGAGACAAGACAAGGTACTAGATAAACAGGTCGCAAAACGGTTACGGTGTGACAGAACCAACAGTCGAAAGACCATTAAGAACCGTAACCCACCACAGCTAAGAGGTTGAAACTAAAAGAAGACATAACACAACAGGCGAGACCCACAGAACGGAGAAGTACATTTGAACTCAATCAAAGAAAGAAAGAAAAATATGTCATAACATATCCGTAACAAAAATTAGAGAACCGTTGGAAAATAAAAATTTACTTGACATTACATTAATTGGTTTGAAGACTTCTACTTATCAAAACTTTATAAAAGTCCTAAAATTATATATGTAAATTGAAAAGAATAAGAAGGGGTATAGAAAGGTTGAAGGACATACTTGTTTGAACCTGTTCTTGGTTCCTTCAATGCACAAGGGGGGATTATTAAAACCCACAAAAGTCGCCAACGGGTGACAACGAATGCTTAGTCGACCAAAGACAAACCACGACAGAACGGACAAGGTGAGAAGGTACGGACGTAAAGACACCTCGGAAACGTCACGCGAACTATGGCTACTTCGTGACTTGTGAGGTGACTCGGATCAGGTCCACTCCGGACTCTTTGTCACTCCCCTTGTAACATGACACAGGAAACCACATAAGAAACAACTTGATCAATACTCTGTCACGATAATAACAGCTGTGTCAACAAAATACAGGTAACGGAACTTTGACGAAAAAAAAATAAGTCTCCCTAGTCTACACGTTAAAACTCTGCATAAGAGATTCTCTAACGAGTATACACTACTTACCGAGACGTCGGACACGGTAGTCGGTAGCTTCACTTCGAACCCAAACGAGAAAAAAGACATATAGAAGTAGACGAACCACTTTGAATAGGTCGTAGGACCAAAATTTATGGTAGGGATGTGATTGTTGAGACTTCAACTATAGAGATTGGTTGTAAAGCTATATCGGTTGTCGGATTCCGTGTCGTCGTACAAGTCGACCAGACCCCGTGGACTTGTCCTGGGTCAGTACAAAGATTCGAAGACGGAAATATGGCCGGGGCGAGTAAAGTCTTTCTTAAGTTCGCGAAGAGTGATAGAGTGCCGATGGTAGAACCAAGTTCAGCGGTAGTAGAAAATGGACCTGGAATCCGCACCAGCGGACCGACCGAAATAACGGAGAAAAGAACGGAGAGAAATTCGAAAAGAGTTGTCTGGTCGGTCTCCCTAGGACAAGTTTACTTTGAAGATAGTGCAACGAGGGACGAGTCAGGGAAGGTTTCCAAAGAGCGGAGTGCGTCTCATTCTAGTACGTGCTCGGCAGTCGAGTCTGCGAGTCGGTACAGGTCGAGAAATGCTGGGGAGCCTGACGTCGTGCGGTATCCGACACTAGACTATATCGTACGTACTCGGTGTCCCGGAACATAGTAGACCTGGGTTGGTCGAAGACGAGCAGGGCGAGAGGAAGACGAGGGGATGGGACCGAAGGACCGTTAGGGTGTTCATGGGTCCGGATATGAGGTCGGACCGTAGTAAAGTCGACTACGAGGAAGACGTCTTAATCTAGAAGGACACATAGGAGTTCCAATTGAGTGAGTGAAGGATAAGAATGAGAAATAAAAAGTTACTATAAATACGATTGTCGTATAAATGCTACCGGTAGTATGAGAGAAAAGTAATGAGAAAGTTGAACAAAGTGTAATATAAAATAGAAGGTGTCATGACTACCGGTAAATTACATATTATATCAAACATATAACTAACACAGAGAGGAACCATAAGACAGAGAGGAACAATCTTACATGTAAGGTTCTCCGTCATAGGAACGGGCACAACGGGTGACCACGTAGAGTGTGTAGATATCATCACAGATTAAGTGATGACCAGTGGAAACCGATCGTTTTTCGACTTAGCGGACTGTAGATAAATAAGGATCCAGACGGTGTTGAATACACTGTAGGTAATTTATATCTGAGGAAGACACGAACTCGTAGAAAATTTTTAATTATATTTTTACACTCGACTCTGATAAACGACAAGTCAGTGATTCAGTACAGGTTGAGAAACACTGGGGTACCTGACGTCGTGTGGTCGAAGGGACAGGAAGTGATAGAGGACCTCAGACGAGTTTGAGTACAGGTAACTCAACTACTCCGGTAGGTTGGTAGCGTAGGAGACGGCAGGGGAAGAGGAGGACGGAAGGTAGAAAGGATCATAGTCCCAGAAAAGGTCACTCAGTAGAGAAGTGTAATTCACCTGTTTCATAACTTCGAAGTCGAAGTCTGAGTCACAAAGGTTACTTATAAATCCTAACTAAAAGAAATCCTGACTGACCAAAATAGAGGAACGACAGGTTCCCTGAGAGTAGAGTTCTCAGAAAAGGTCGTAGTGTCAAACTTTCTTAGTCAAGAAGTCACGAGTCGGTAAAAATACCAGGTTGAGAGTAAAGACATGTACTGATGACCTTTTTTGTGTCGAAACTGATAAGTCTGGAAACAACCGGTTCACTACAGAGACGAAAAATTATACGACAGATCCAAACAGTATCGATAAGAAGGTTCCTCGTTCGTAGGAAATTAAAATACCGACGTCAGTGGTAGGTGTCACTAAAACCTCGGGTTCTTTTATTTTAGATAAAATAGTAATGAGAAAGAATTCTGGTTGTAAACATTTTAAAAGACAAAGGACCTTAATACTTTAAATCTCTTTATTATGTAAAGACTTACAATATGAACCGTATCTTTAGATATGGAGTCACTTGACTTTTTTCACTTGATATAATAAAAACCACATATTACCTCTTTACTTTAGACGAAGAAATTGAGGACTTTTTATTCGAAACTTATTTCCAAAACCCGATGAAACGTCTTTTTTTCGTATGAAGTATTTTCCGTTAAAACTTTATTAAATTTTATAATCGTTTAAAAGGGGTGATAGAAGATAACTTTGTTATTAATCGACTCTATTTAAATAATGTTTATAGTTTAAATCCAAATATCACCACTTAAAAAGGTTTTACGGGTTACGAAACTCCACTTACACTTACGAAACTCCACGGATACAGACAAAGATGTAAGAAAGATCTTTAAAAGTAGATCAATACTTAAGATGTTTTTGCAAAGAAAAAAAGTAAAGTCAACAAAGTTACTTTTTCGAACTTGCACCATTTGTCTCTCAGTAACGTTTTAAGTCAACTGGACAATAGGTTAGAACGTTGATTATTCGAGTCCTGATAGCTGTAACGTGTGGGTGTAACTTAATAGTCTCACCCTCCCGACATTAAAGCGTGGTACAAGAGAAAACTTTATACCGATTTCGGTCCAAGTCTTTAACAACTTAAATTCATTTTTTGTTAAGAACCAGTTTAAGAATTCCCATTTTAGTTATGGTGTATTTATAGTTCTTTACAAAGATTTTTAATTGAAAATACATTAAATTATTAAAAGTAATGAATTTAATTAAATAGTAGGAACTGACCAAGTAGATGTCAGTAAAACACCCAATTCGGATCGAAAAAATAAAGTGACATCGTACATAGTAACCCACCACGATCACCATCTCTCGGGTGGACGGTCACGTCCCCTACATTTTCTGTGCCCCAGTCAGGGACCCCACCCTTACAGGGGACTTCCTCCTTTACCGTCGGGTGGGGTCATAGGAACGGACCTCTCAGGGTATCTGTCTCCTCGGACCGCCCGATGGTAGGCATCTCAGCGTGTCTCAGTCTGTGCTGAGTTCACTGACTCGTGTGTGTATATAGTGACATCCGTTTAATTGATGCGTATACAATCTCTTTTACGAGTAAGATGTTTGACTGAGACAATTCATACTAAAACGTGATTCTTTAATATGTAAGTACATGATCCTTGTATCATACATTACTATGTCGAAATTTTTACACAACAGCCAGAATCGTAGTTGAAATCTCTGTTTCTTTTTATCTCTACTGTATAAATTTATCGACTTTTAGGTGGTACTATCCGACTTTTACTAATATTTTAATTTCATTTTAAATTTTTTTAATTACTTAAAATTAATTTAACGTACCTCTTATAATCTGTTCTTTTAATTATAAAATCAATAATAACGGTGAGATCTTCTCCGAAACCTATTATATTTTAAATAAATTTCTATAACTAGTCTAAGAGGACCAAATATTTCATAGAAAAATAAATTTTTTTTTGGTTACATACCGTATTGGTTATGTCATAACATTTCATTTTTTTAAATTTTTTTTCTTTTTTTTATATCACTAGTCCCATTTTTTTATTATTATTATTTTTATTTTAATTTTTTGGTTTGACTTTGTTTTCTTTTAATGTGAACTTTCCATGCAATTGACAAAGTCATGTAATCTCACAATCAGTGAGTCAGCACCGACTGAGAAACACTGGGACATCTGACATCGGGTGGTCCGAGGAGACAGGTACCCTAAGAGGTCCGTTCCTATGACCTCATCCATCGGTACGGGAGAAGGTCCCCTAGAAGGACTGGGTCCCTAACTTGGGCCCAGAGGACACAGAGGATGTGACGTCCACCTACGAAGTGGGTGACTCCATGGACTCTTCGGGTGCAATCTCATAGGGGAACGCTATAATTCCGACATCACATGATTTGCGGTAGGGTCACTCAGAATTGCGAGAAATCACTCATAGAACGTATGCCCCTCTTATACCGTGGTTTACGAAAACTATAGACCACTCGGAGAAAATTCCTACCTGGATCTATTCGAACTATATAAAGAGTAAACTTATAAGGTGTATAGGACGTAAATATCAACGGAGTACATGGTGGAATGACAATCTCGTCCTAAACACTTAAAGGGTCTTGTACAATCTGGAGCCTAGAAAGTGACATTATGAATGTGGATTATATGACACCACCACCTCATTGTTAAGATTCTCGAGAAGTAGAATTGACACGTATCCTGTTACGATTTCTTCTCTTTATTGGCTTACGGAGATCCCAGATACTTACAAAAGGATTATCGAAAACTTTGAGTTATATGATACAAAATAACCATTGATTAAAATTACCTTGATACACTTCACGACTTGATTTATTAGATGTCAAGTATATACGAAGAACAACATTTAATTTAAACTTTTATCAATTATTACCCGAAGTACGTCAATTGTAACGTAATTCTGTGAAGATTTTACCCGAAAATTCTACGAATCCATAAATTCTGCTGTATTACGTCCGATTATCCCGTGTTTTCGTACGTATTAACTATGTAAACACATCGTATGAGTCCCAGTAAGAGACCTTTTTATATCAAGTAAAAACTTTTATAACAATAGGAACGAATTTACACTCTCATCTACAAGAAACTTATCTGAAAAATAACAAATAAAGCAGACCTATAGAGATTCTTATTTAATTAAATAACGAATTTTTTCCTATATATATAACAATTGTCTTTTACATGAACGGTAAGAAACTTTCATTTTTTTTTTTAGTATGATTAATTTTAATGAACTTTTCAACTTGATTTCGACTAAAAGAGTTACCCTATGACTCAAAAGAATCCGAGACAACTTAGATTCATCACAACCCCTTAAAAATTAAGTGGAGGTCCTTCGACATAACAGTCGATAAAGGTGAAAGTAATACAGTGTAAAATCCCCAGACATACATCTTCGCCTCGTCTCAACAACAAAAGGAGCGACGGAGAACGGTAACAAGATACAGCTGGGGTAGAGAATGTAAACACTTCTGGATGTCGACAGGGATAGGGCACGGTCACACGGAAGAAAGTATCGACACTTGAGACTGAGGAGTTCGTACATGATGTATTACTTTCTTCCTTCCGAATGGGTACACACGACCACAATCAGCGAGTCAGCACATGGGAAACTCTGGGATACCTGCCACCGCGCGGTCGGAGGAGACAGGCACCTTAAGAGGTCTGTTCTTGTGACCTCACCCATCGGCAAGGGAAGAGGTCCCCTAGAAGGACTGGAACTCGGTAATCCCTTCGGGGACGAATGGACACATTTACTGATGAAAACCATATAGATGTAGATCTTTCTCATAAAGATCGTATTTGAAAAGATTTTATTGAAAAGTGACACAGAACTAAGAACACTGAAGAGCACCTCTTTCCGTAAGTACCGACGGAACGGTGGCACATTGGTCTTCTGTCACTCACAAGTCTCCAAGTAAAGACAAAACAAATAAACGGATTGTACATGATAGGTTTATCATAGGACGAAACTATCACTTTTTTTTAGTTAATAGAAATCGTGTACCGTCTAATAGGATTTCCTTTCCGACTTAAAACAAGGATAGGTTGACGAATAAAAAAGAACATCCCCTTTTTTTCCTAAGACATTATTAACCAGTAAGACGGAGGACTATGGAAAGGTAGAACCGGTACCTTATAACCAAATTCCGTGTCTGTGTTTGGGTTTGACACCTGTTTAGAATAAAAATTAAATCACTGATATCTTTCACTTTCACAATCAACGAGTCAACTCCGACTGAGAATCGGATGGTCCGAGGAGACAGGTACCCTAAAGGGTCTTTCTTATGACCTCACCCTTCGGTGGGGGAGGAGGTGCTCTAACAGGGCTGAGTCCCTAGTTTGGACCCAGAGAACGTAACGTCCATCTAAGAAATGGTAGACTCGGTGGTCCCTTCGGGATACACTCATATCTTGTTGTACAGTCAGTCTACTTCACGTGGTCCGAGCAATCTTTGGCCTCGGGTCCTTCGGTCATTTGAGTTACTGTTTGATTTCCAGTTACGAATACCCAAGTGGAACATAGAACAAAGACAAAAAAAAGTACGGATGGTCAGTCGGATAATAAACAGTAAATAAGTGAGTGAGCAGGTAAATAGTGTATAAACGTACGGTAATGATAACGAAAGTCAAATCACGATCTACCTCTAGTAGTATTTGTTCTTTTTTATTCTTGTAATTTATTAAGCGACTTCTCCAATATGTACAAATATCCCCTGTATACGATGTATTTGTGTGTCGTTCAAGGATCATGATCAGACCTTAATGGTCCTTATTAGGTCCTCTGGTCTTGAATCTCTCGGGACGTTCTTTTACCGGTAAAGAAACGATAACTAATACTTTTTGGTGAATCAAGGATCAGAAGTTCTAGAAACTTCTGGGTATCGAAAGGTGAGAACTTTTTCGTTTTCACTTTCAGCGAGTCAGCACAGGCTGAGAAACGTTGGGGTACCTGATACGTCAGGTACCTCAAGAGGTCCGGTCTTATGACCTCACTCATCGGAAAGGGAAGAAGTCACCTAGGCGGGTTGGGTCCCTAGTTTGGGTCCAGAGGGTGTGACGTCCACCTAAGAAATGGTCGACTCGATAGTCCCTTCAGGAGAATCAATTTTAAGAGTTCTTTCTTATACTAACCGACGACTGTTCACTTATCTAATTTAAAGTAACTAAGTTACACTACACTAACATCTTCATGTTTCCTAAGGACACTTTATATTTGTCGATACTTCAAATGGGAAGTTTTAACTATACACACATCCGGTCCAGGATATCTTGACTTAATCTCGACCTACCCGGGGTACTACAAGTTGAGGGTCTTGAAGAAACTCTTGAACAGACTGGAAAAAGAGTGGGTGACTACTTTGAGAACACAGCTTTGGACCTTCGGAAGTACTTATCCAATAGTTGTATAAAATCAAGTCATAAATCATAAGTTACTGTTAATAAAATTATGTAAAGTATACTTTAATAAAGTTTCTGATCTTTACTGTATTTTCAGGTAGGGTTTATACGGGGTCCGTAAGTCGATCTGTGTAACTTTAGAAACGACCGAAGTCTGGAGTCTTTCCCTGTTTATCTTTAATACCTCGGAGGTAGGAGTTTTTAAATTTTCCGACTAAAGAAGAATCCTCACTCTCTCATTCCCTTTTCGACTTCTTACCGTGAACTCTTTCTCTTATTCTCTAACGAACGTTACTGACTATAATAGATGGTTGAACTGATCCGGTTCCTTGTAGTCTGTAAACCAATATCTGATGAGACTCACACAGACCACCCACAAGAACCTACTCTGTTCAGACAAATTATTCGACTCATTTCGTTTAATAGGAGGAATTGTACCCACCGGAGTAGGTGAGTTGACTTCCGGATTTTGTTTTTCAATTGGGAAGGTACTCATGGAGGACGGTGTAACGGTAGTTCGACCATGTCACAAAAAAGGAACAGTAGTTTGAACCTTAACTTTATAGTCGAGAAGAACTCAGAACTAGACTAAGAACTAGAACGGTCACAAACATGACTTTGATATGGAAACTGGCATGACCCATAGGTTGAACGACCGATATCTATAACGGAATTAAAGGTATTAGTATACTCGGTTAAGAAATGTTATTTAAGGAGAGAGAAATAGAGAAAGACGTGTGTGTGTGTGTGAGTGTAAGAAAGGGAGGCACCTTTGGATTTTGTGACGGAAAACTTGTAGTTCTAAAACTTAAGTTCATAACTTGTGGAATTTCTACATAAAGACTGAACTTATTTCAGAAAACTCTCACCATACTTTTTAAGGTTTCTACAAAGTTACGTTATAACTGGTTATTAAAAGTTACGTTATAACTGGTTATTGAAATATATTAATATTCCAATGTTCGTAAAACAGTTCCGGTGGATTTTAACATGATAAAGGAATCCATCGATATAAAAGGGGTCAAAGGAGTATTAGCCAGAATAACTAATTAGTCTGACTTTAATTGAATACATACATAATAAGATCAAGCAAATTTTTTTTTTTGTTTGGACTTATGACTTCAGCGAGTCAGCACAGGTCGAGAAACGTCGGGGTATCTGACATCGGATGGTCCGAGGAGACAGGTACCCTAAAAGGTCCGTTCTTATGACCTCACCCAACGGTAAAGGAAGAGGTCCTCTAGAAGGGTTGGGTCCCTAGCTTGGACCCAGAGGACGTAACGTCCGTCTACGAAAAGGGAGATTCGGTGGTTCCTTCACCACCTCCAACGTAAGATTGAGACTACACTAGGCTATCATGAAACGAAGAATCTAAACACCGTAGTGACTTACCATAGGTGTGGGTTTAATTCCGTTCTTCGTTCCGAATGATTTTGGTCTGTACCAAAAACAAAGGACAGAGGTAGGGACCTTAAAACCTATCACCGACTTCAAACCACTACTGTCTATAAACAAGTCCTGTAAGACACGTAATGCGAGACATACTTCATACTTACATCCCAGTATTTTTCCCTGAACTAAAGACGGATATTTCTCTTCTTCTTACTCTCTTTGACACCATAGACCTGATAAATGACAAAAAGATCCCGANAAGAATCTGAACACCGTAGTGACTTACCATAGGTGTGGGTTTAATTCCGTTCTTCGTTCCGAATGATTTTGGTCTGTACCAAAAACAAAGGACAGAGGTAGGGACCTTAAAACCTATCACCGACTTCAAACCACTACTGTCTATAAACAAGTCCTGTAAGACACGTAATGCGAGACATACTTCATACTTACATCCCAGTATTTTTCCCTGAACTAAAGACGGATATTTCTCTTCTTCTTACTCTCTTTGACACCATAGACCTGATAAATGACAAAAAGATCCCGAAATGATTCACGAACTTTTGTAAAGTAAATTAAGTCTGTTGTCAAAACACTTGAAACTGTGACTTTTTCTTATTAACAAAAGATAAAGAGAGTAAACACTAAAGTTCTCCCTTCCACTATTTTAGATATAATCAAATATCGTTTGATGTAAAATGACAACATCAAAGTTATTCTATATCAACGACATAAACTTTTAGAAAGTCTCAAAATGTTTCTATTCTCTTATAATCTTTTCTGGTGATCTTAGTAAGTCACTATGATACATTAATATTTCTATTCCTGTGACTTTATTTTTGGTTGACTTGTCCCACAATGTATGTATTATATAATGTTTCTCTTATACAGTTGAATTACCAATAGACAAGAACCTTTTTTCTATAAAAACTATTCGAATTTGAAAGAGAAAAGGGGGGTTGTAAAAGATCCGAATGAACAAATGAAACATTTTAATTACTCTATACATCTACCGTATCTTAACGAAAAAATTTTCCTCCTCTTATTAAATAAAGTCATTTAATATAACGACATTTTATAAAAAGAAAATAACGTTTTATGGAAAACCATTTCTCTTAGATTCGTAACTATTACACGATCGAAACAAAAAATTACATATTACTGTTACTCCAACTTTAAGTTCATTAAAGTGACTCTTTTAAATAAATTTCAAAAAGAAAAACTATACACATATTGTTATTAAAAGGAAAATCTCTCGTCAATTAAAGGTATCACCGTAGACTAACAAATATTTACGTTCTCTAAAACCAATTAGTGTAAATTTCAATAATTAATGTAGGAGAGTCTATAAATTTTACAACGGAATAAGATCGTTTAGGACGACTACAAACAAATTTTTTACCTCTACGAGAGTCAAAACACTTATATATCCCAAAAAAAAAAGTAAATTTTAAATAGGATGTGGAAACCCCAAAATGACTATTTTATATTTTGGTATCAAAATTTATATTTGAAACATCTAGTGCATTAAAGTCGTCGTCTCCACTTTAGGTGTCAGGACAACTACGTTACTCATCCAGGTAGTCTAAAGAATCTCACATAGTGCTTCGAACACTTAGAGAATTTTCGTAAGGAAACTTTGATAGTCTGTAGACAAACTATCCCAAAAGAATACACAATTCTACGTGTTTGAGATAAAAGGAGGCGTAAGTCACAACTCACGTTACAGCACGACTGACCAGAGACAAATCTATTCGACGCCCTGGAAAGCAAAAGGAATCCTTCGGTACGTGTACGCTTTAATTAACGCCTTTGGCTGACTAAAGAAAACAGGGTCGGTGTCAAGTCAACTAAGTCCACCTTACGTTACGTCAACTCTTTCAGTTCGGTGGGTTTCGGGACGCAATTTTTCACCGATACGTGTCTTATTTCACAACTAGTAATGTCGTAACAGTTCTTTTAATTATGAAAAGTTTACCCCCTTTTTTTTTAGGACAATGACATCTGTCAACGAGTCGATTGTATGGGCCTCACCTTCGTTGGGTAAAGTTTTAAGACGTAGTCAAACAAGAGTCACACTTAGATAAAAGTCCTTTCAACAAAAGAGTTATTATTGCTACCAGTAAGATTGTTCGACTTACCGGTAAAAATTGGTGTTCCTAACAGGTTTATTATGAAAGAAACGAAATTTCACTATCTTTCGTTATTTACAGATTCTTTGTATAAAACCTACTTAGTCCATTTAAAAAAAAGAAAGTACTTATTAAGTACGAGATGATTAGTAGTTTTTACTACAAAACAGGTTTTAGTAACTTAAGTAACTTAGGAAATAATATAGGTTTTACTATAAAAGAAAACATTTCAATAAGTGTAACAAGTAACTCGGAGTTTTAACAAAAAGTAGCAGACTTTGCACCTTCCAGACAGCCATTATTAACTTAGAGACGTGAATTGATTCAAGGTTTACTATTCTGGATGCGAATAGAGGAAATTGGAACGACACACACCTAACAAGATTGTCGTGGATGAACTCCTTAGATGACGGACTTAATCTTCCGTTTGAACAAGAAACGAAAGTGACTCAAACGAGAAGTCAAGACAAATAATGGTATAGTGTTAAACAAAAAGTTCAAGGACTTCTACGTTCCGTTAAAAAGTAAGCCTTATGATAATTATAGTAGGACTCAATCCAATACGAAGAACTACCGATTAGTAAGTACGTAAATTTTACCCGTATAAGTCAGGTAACAATAAATCTAGTCGTAGAAACATTACAGGATTGTTAAGTCCCCTTTTTTTTGTTTGGAAACAGACTGGATTTCAAACCGATGGAACTAGTCAAGTCAGAAAAACTACTACAAGGCACTATGCACCAAGATATCGTCTCAATTTCTGGTTAACGATGTGGGAGTCTTTGCTGAGTGGTTGTGTAAAGCTCCTGTCACACCCCTGGGGACCCCCGGACCATTAGGACTCCCATCCCTCTAATCCTGTGTTTAACTTTAGACCCAAACAAATTAAAAACCTTTCTTATCAGTTTCCTCAGGAGACGGTCTTTTGGTCAACAAAGAGAGATTTTATTGAACTAAAGACCACTCTTTTATTTATCTTTTTAACATAACGAGACTCTCAACCAATTTTCCACTTGAGTCTTGGTGACGTATGAGGTTCCCTCACGAAAATCACACCGGGGAAGTTCGGTCGATTACGTAACTCTTTCCCGACCCCTTCCTCCCGCGGCCTCCTCTGGACCTCTACCTGTCGACGACGACTTCGTCACGGTTCGAGCTTATTAAATGCTCCGTCTCCTCGTGCACTGCGGTGTGACCTCCGTAGTTCCCCCCACCTGCGTCGTCGCCTTCCCGGAGAAAGAAGGAGGATCTCTTTCGTTTTTTTTCTTCTTTTTACATGTACTCTCATCTCCTTTTGTGTATCCTCGTTTTTTATTTTTGTGTCATTTCTCTCCAACTATCGTCCTTATTGTCTCGGGACCTTCTCTACAGTGTCACGTTTAGTTTCGAGTCTATTTTTACCTTTAAGGACCGACAATCCGGTGACTTCATTTCTTAGTGTGTGTATGTAGGTGTGTGCTCGCACACTGTGTTTCCCCGTCCTCCCCTCGGTTTCCTCTGGTGTCTAGGCCTTCATGGCTCTACGACTAGTCTACCAGAGGACGTTCTAATCCCGACCACCCGTTGTACTCTGCGGGTCACTATCCTGTCCGAATATTACGATTTAATAAACAATCGTGTCATTGTCGCACGTACCAAACGCTATAAAGGAAAATTTTTCTTACGTGTCGAAATTACTCCAATTTCCCTCGTTCAGACGAGTTACAAAGGTCGAATTCTTCCCGGAATAGGTCCTTGTCGAACCTTGAAATGTAGAAATAAGTCTTTAATCGATACATATCAGTACCTGACATCGAGTGGTCCGAGGAGACAGGTAGCCGAAGAGGTCCATTCTTATGACCTTGTCCATCGGTAAGGGAAGATATCTCCTAGAAGGACTTCGTCCCTAGCTTGGGTCCTGAGGGTGTAACGTCCGTCTAAGAAAGGACAAACTCGGTGGTCCCTTCGGGTCCCCTATATTCATGATGACATATGTTGTACAACCCCTTCCTTTACCGTTGGGTGAGGTCGCAAGAACGGAACTCTTAGGGTCCCTGTCCCCTCGGACCACCCGACGGCAGATACCCCAGTGTGTCTCAGTCTGTGCTGACTTCACTGAATCAGCATCATCATGTATGTTGTGCATGTTAAGACTCTGTATGTTCTTCGAGTTTTGTCACCTCCGTAGCTACCACTCACGACAAGAAAATCGATAACAGAATGAGACCCAACGACATTGTTTTAAGATGTCTGCCCCATCGAATATTCGTCGTC
This sequence comes from Capra ibex, assembly GCA_006410555.1. Classification (NCBI taxonomy): domain Eukaryota; kingdom Metazoa; phylum Chordata; class Mammalia; order Artiodactyla; family Bovidae; genus Capra; species Capra ibex. Next base: position 1,221,906 of record SJYO01012962.1, on the reverse strand, counting down.
CTTAGATAAAGATCAAAATGTCAGACCCTCAGACTCTAGTCCTACCGTCGTACCAGTTCCCTCCTGGACGGAGACTCAAAGTCTGATGAACAGAGGAGTGGACCGTCATCCAAGATCCCATAAGACACTCCAACAAAAATATTGTCGTGACTAAGGTGAGCACTTCTAAACTGAGAGTACTGGGTTCGACAAGGGTCTCCGGGAGTGGAGATTATGGTAGTGTGACCCGTAATCCCAAAGTTGGATAATTAAAACAACAATAAGTCAGGGATTCAGTACAGGTAGAGAAACGTTGGGACACCTGACATCGTACAGTCTGAGGGGCCAGGGAGTGATAGAGGATCTCAAACGAGTTTAAGTACAGGTAACTCAGTCACTACGATAGATTGGTAGAGTTGGAGAGGACGGGTGAAGAGAAACCGGAAATTAGAAAGGGTCTAGTCTCAGAATAGGTTACTCATCGGAGTAGTGTAGTCCAGTGGTCTCATAGTCTCGAAATAGACATCGTAGTCAGGAACGTTACTGATAAGTCCCAACTAAAGGAAATCCTAACTGACCAAACGAGAGGAACGACAGACTCCCAGAGACAACTAAAATGCCCTAGTTTTTGTAAGTCTAGTATCGTCAATAACAATGTTAACAATTTTTCTAATAATTTATTACACTAGTAAATAAATCATTCTGAGTCTCTCTCACACACCTTATACTCCGGTAAGAATCTAATACCATCCTATATCTGAGGATGCCTTCCCTTTAGATGGATCTCTTTCTTTGAAACCTTTTCTACAGTTTCACCTTAAACATACCTCTTACAGTCCGTCACACCAAGGAAACCGACAAACCTTCGCACTGGCCTCTAGAAAGAGACTCGACGTCACACGCGCAAAGTGAAGATACACCTAACGCCCTGCCAGTCGAGCCGACGTCACGAATACCATTCAGATACCGGACGTACGAAATATAAGAACACCACTAAAAAGTAAAGAGTCCTTAAACGACCTTCGTCATACATTTACGTCGGACAAGACATAATGGTTCCAGACAGACGAAGAGTGTTTAGTCTCACTTTTAGATGTAGTTTTATAGTGAACTGAAGTTTCTTATTAGTAAAAAGGTGAACAAACATAGTTCCCTGTCACTTGTAAACACTTCCGACGATATAAATAAAGGTTTTGTGTCGAATATGGATCAACTTTCTCGACGGGTTTAGGAGACGTATATAAACGTTTCGACGTCTATTCGAATCATGCAAGGTTTTACTCCCAGAAAACTACTCGTACTGAAGACTTAAAGTCCACCTTGTCTAGGGGGTTTTCCCCTGTACCAAAAAGTGATTCACCCCGTTTAACCGATTTTCGTTTAGAACCTTAACACCACGAGAACATTTATCCACCTTGGCTTCGTTCCTAAAACTCTAATCTAATTACGGTCGGAATCGACCTTATTAAACACGAGAACTCGTAGACGTCGACACTTTAGTGGTGTCGTACGAGATCAACTCACACAAAGAGAACGGGACTAGGGACCAAGTAAAGTCAAGTCTCTAGGTACATATCTTTATCCAGTGACTCCCCGTCTCGTACGTAAAGACTAGAGGATTTTCCTGAGATCTAAATACGTAATCGTTTACTGAATCCGTCTTTTTATACTATACAGTTATTATAATTCTAATAACTGTAAACTCCCTTTTAATGTGTGAAAATAAAAATCGTTAGGAACTTTTATCTCTTTGTATTCACTATAGAGATCATTTACGGTTGTAGACCCGATAAAAAAATTTTTTGAAAATTGACAATTAATAATAATAAGAAAAGAGGAAACGGTACGGTACTCCGCACACCCGTGAATCAAAGGACTACTCCCCAGTCAGAACAGGAGACGTAACCTTCACACCTCAGAATTGGTGACCTGACGTCTCCTTAAGGGACCAGATACATAAAAGAGCAGTGAACAGCCGATCCTCCCGTTCTCTATTCTTATGTCTAGAGTCATGTAGAAAATGGTAACACAATCAGTCAGACCCGACGAGTTTGTTATGATCTCTGACCGACCGAATGTTTGTTGTCTTTAAATGAAGAGTGACAAGACCCCCGACCTTTAAACTCTAGTCCCACTTCATACCAGTCGAAGACTACTCTCGTCCGAGAGACCAAACGTCTCCCGGTTGAAGTACTGCGTAGGGTCGCACCATCTTCCCCGTTCCCCTAGATCTCAAAGAACACAACAACGACATCAAATCAGCGGGTCAACACAGACTAAAAAAACGTCGGGGTACTTGACATCGAACGGTCCGAGGAGACAGATACACTAAAGGGTCCGTTCTGATGACCTTACCCAACGGTAAAGGAAAAGGTCCCATAGAAGAGTTAGGTCCCTATTTTCTTAGGCACAGATGAGGGAGTAACCGTCCACCTAAGAAATGGTGACTCGGCGGACCCTTCGACTCTCCCAAAACAAGACAAAAAATTTATTCTAGTGAGTAGAGTAAGAGTTCCCGAGGTGGGAGTACTAGATTAGTGAGGGTTTCCGGTGGAGGATTAAGGTTGTGAAACCCCCAATCCTAAAGTTTTGTACTTAAACTTCCCTGTGTTACAGTTTTTACAGTCGTATGTAGCTTTTTTTCTGTGTACAAATCCAATTGTTCTCGTCCTCAGTAATTAGATATTACCTGCCCGTTTCACCATATCTGAAAAGAACTGATTTCTATTAGTCGACTCAAATACCGTCACTTTACTCAGTAGACATCTCAGGAGTAAGAAGTAACAGGTTATATTTCGTGAATGTTTAGGGACTAAAACTTACCGTTGAGACACGTTGTTGCACACCTACAGTGTGGGTCTGTGTTAAGACTCCAGAGTTATGTTTTCTTATATATAATGTGTACTTCAAGTTTTCGTCGCCTTTTGATTAGGTTCTACAATCTTCAATCTTTTTCACCAATGAGAATTTTCAATCTCTTCCGACTTTCACTTCCACGTTCGACGAGGCCGCTCAGGCTGGGAAACGCTGGGCCCACCTGATAAGGTCGGGTACCTTGAGAGGTCAGGTCTTGTGACCTCACCCATCGGAAAGGGAAGAGGTCCCCTAGACGGGTTCGGTCCCTAGCCTGGGTCCAGAGGATGTGACGTCCACCTACGAAATGGTCGACTCGGGGGTCCTTCGGGACCTTCCCTTGCTTTCTCACCGTAGACCCCCATGTCTACTTCAAGACGTACAACTAGATTTACGACTAAAATGAATCCGTAGAAGTGGAGCACTTCATAGGTAGCTCGTCGTGTAAATAGTACGTACGTAGAAGGTACACAAACAATATGGAGTCACTTTGTCAAAACTTTTTATATCCAAGATGTTTAGTGACTTATTGAGGTAGTTCTAGATGAAGTTGCCACTTAGGTTACTGACACTCTTATAGAGTCACCACTACACCAAGATTGATTTTTACGCGGCGTTCAGGAGGAATACGGCTTCTACGAACGGAAAGTTTCCGAGTCCCAGAAGAATGATCCTCCCTAGGTTACCTGTACAATTACTTCCTTTTCATCTTTTAGCCTTTCATAGCTCTTTGTTTCCTTTGTCGGTGTGCCGCTCCAATCCCCGGCACACCCTTTAGAATGGTGGAAAGAAACTTCGGTCTTAACATACGAAACAATTCTAAAAGTGATGTTTCATTCATTTGCGGGTAGACATAGTCCCCTTTGTATGTCAAGGTAGGATTTTATTTTATTAATATCATCATCGTAATAGTCCTCCGTAAAAAAGTAAGCGATGACAAAAACAACAGTTTTACTTTACATTTGAATAAAAATTGGATCTTCGTAATGTAAACCCCTTGACTTTAACAGGAACCCTCAGTACCCTGTACTAAAACAAACACCGGATAGGTAAAGAAATGGATTTCCCTGGTGAAACGTCTGTAGTAATAAGTGTCTATGACTCTCTTGAAGATGCATATTAAGTGATGTGACATATGTACTCGTCTCTCAATTGGGTCCAGAGGTAAAGTGTAGCACTCTCCCAGTTCCTGTCGAGACGTCGTATCGTGACCACGAAAAAGTGTGAGTCCCTTAAAGAGTCGAACCAATTCTCCCGATAGAAATTATGGTTGGTCCGGACTCAGATCCACGACAGCGAATAGCTGGTTTCCTTCAGACACCGCAAGAAAAGTATTTTGTGGTAAAAGGATCCCAAAAAGACATTTTGAACATTACTTGCCGAAGTTGTCGTCGTCGTCGTTTATGAACATCTCTGTGTGCGTCCTGAGGTATTATCGTCGGTATCACCACCTACACGAACATACTCACTCTGAGAAAAAGGGTGAAGTTTAATTCTTAGTAAATGGAAGTGCAAAATAAAGTGAGTCAATACAAAGAAAATATATCTGCAGATATTCGGACCGTACGACATCAAGGACCCCAGTGTCTCTCAGTCTGTATCGAACTGACGTGTTGTTGTCGATATATATTTTGTGTCTTTATCTAGTTACTGAAGCCTTATGAGTCGACTGCTTTATGGTCACTGCACCATTACGAGGAAAAGACAAAAACTCCGATCATCATTGACATCATTATTGAGTCATAATCAGTGATCAACGATCATTGAGACAGAATTACTAAAGTCAGTAAAAAGTAAGTAGTGTTCTCCCCGGACCTACTTAGTCGGATTCAGGAGAAGAGGTGGTTTCTTGTTTACAGTTTATATAGGGAATGATACCCTATCTTTAGAAAAATACTCTTTCTTTTACTTTTAAACTTTTCCCAATTTATTATTGTGTACAATAGGAAATCACGACCTCTTCTGAGAACACTCAGGGAACCTGACGTTCCTCTAGGTTGGTCAGGTAAGATTTCCTCTAGTCAGGACCCACAAGAAACCTTCCTTACTACGATTTCGACTTTGAGGTCATGAAACCGGTGGAGTACGCTTCTCAACTGAGTAACCTTTTCTGAGACTACGACCCTGCCTAACCCCCGTCGTCCTCTTCCCCTGTTGTCTCCTACTCTACCGACCTACCGTAGTGACTGAGCTACCTGTACTCAGACTCACTTGAGACCCTCAACCACTACCTGTCCCTCCGGACCGCACGACACTAAGTACACCAACGTTTCTCAGCTTGTGCTTACTCACTGACTTGACTTGACTTGACTTGAGAAATTTTGTGAAGTTGTCCTCAATTAAGGATACTAGTAGTATCATTAGGATCCTCTATTTGGGATATCGTTTCTAATGACCTATAACAAAAGGACAAAATATCTCCTCTCTTAGTCATGAGACTCTAGTACGTACACACACACGTACGAGTCAGTACCGTCTGAGAAGACCCTAGCGGTACCTGGTATCGGGTGGTCCGGGGAGGTAGGAACCCCAAAGGGTCCGTCCTTGTGACCTCGCCCGACGGTAAAGGAAGAGGTCCCCCTAGAAGGGCTGGGTCCCCAGGTCGGTACAGAGGACGCAGAGACAGTACCCGTCTGTCTGAGAAATGGTGACTCGGTGGTCCTGTTTTTCAGGAGACAGTTCAAAGGTTCGATCTTTGTGTAGTTCCCTCTATATTCGTAATAAAGGATTATAATTCTCGAAAAGCAGATTTCCTACATATTTAACGGAGAACATCCCGAGATTTCCGTACAAGTTTCTCATCCGCCGGGACTCACCGGACGAGACCCCGAAAGTGAAAAGATAGGACCGATCAAGACACGACGACGACCACCAACTCAACCGTTCAACACAGACTGAGAACCTTGGAGTTCCTGACATTGGACGGGTCAAGGAGACAGGTACCCTGAGAGGTCCGTTCTTGTGACCTCACCCAACGGTAAAGGAAGAGGTTCAAGACATAAGGGGTACCGGTTTAGGTTAAAAAAAGTCGGATAACAGTGATGGAAACAATATTTCCTTTTTTTTTTTTCCTTTATATTTATACGTCAGCAATATTTTGCTCAAGACTACTGGAATATCACAAACAACACATACTTGGCATCGCCGTCAATTTCTACTTTTCCTTAACCGTAACTCGGAAGGATTAATAACAAGGACAAGTCTGGAAATTATACCGAGACCGAGAGCGACTGTGCAGATTCACTCCGATTCCCTCGGACCTCGACCCTTAGGTCACGAGTAATTATCTCCTTACTGTCCTGACACCCCAAAAGGTAAAACGGAAAATTTTTTCTTTAGTAGAGTCTAGAGTTTAAATCTTCAAAATAAAATGTACATTCAATGGACGACTAAACTTTAATAACACTGACGTCAGAGGATTTCTTTTCGGATCTTACTCTAGTACCTTCGTACCGTTCTCCCTTTTACTTCCGACACGAACCAATCCGAAAAACTTAGGACATTCAGTAGTGGTCACACTGATCATACCCTTGAGTTGTACGGTGACATTTGACACGAGAGGTTCCTCATAATTTTCTGTCTCCAAGTCTTCGGTCCGTTTAAGGTAGTTGTGTCTATGGTACCGCACTGGTAGGAAAGACCGATGTCTAGAAATTTTTGACTGGAAGATTGGAAATCCCAAAAGAGTCAAAACGTGAACACACATGTAGGGACGATCTACACTAAAGATTCTCTCCATCGAGAACCGGACATTACAGGGGGTCTAAGACAAGGACCACAGGACAAAATATCACTTATTATATATGTAAGAAAAAATGACGAATTTTTACAGTTTAATACCACAGTCTGGTCACTTCAGTTGGTCAATTAGAGTTTTCCGTTTGTAGTTTAATCATCTGGACGAACCAGACTACATCAACCGTATAGATTACCCGTACTATAAAAGTAATGAGCTGAAAAACGTTCTTGACAACACCGCAGGTACAAAGACTATTTTAGACTTTAAATTAAAAGGACTGTTTTTCTTTCACTAAAGAACAAAGATAACGTATTCTTACTTTTTCAAATACTGTTCTTTGTGTATCTACTCTTCGACTCAAGGTCCCGTTTCGTTTACCTTTTTCTGTAGCAGTGCCTCGATCTTCATGTACTACCATCCATGAATCGGTCACGACATCTGTTCGAGAAATTTTATTTTAATTACTTTTTGTACGTGAAATTTTTTAGAATTGAAGCCCGTTAACGTTTCTCTTGTTCCTAAAAGACATTATTTCTCGAACTGTATTCCTTCGTTAATAGGGACATGTCTTGGTGCACTTTATTCTTTCCTATACTTCCTGGTTGTTCTAATTTTATTCTCGTTAAGTCTTGCGTCCTTTGTCTTCACTATTAAAGAACTGATACGGATGGAGGACAGCAATTGGACGAGAAGTCGATCTTAACATCTATCTATAACTTTGATATACCCGAAGGGACGATCGAGCAGACCATTTCTTAGACGGACGTCACGTCCTCTGGGGTCAAGCTAAAGACCCAACCCTACTGGGGGACCTCTTTCCTATCCGATGGATGAGGGTATAAGAACCGAGTCTACTATTTCTTAGGTGGACGCTACGCCCTCTGGACCGAAGTTAAGGACCCAACCCTTCTATGGGACCTCCTTCCGAATCGTTGGGTGAGGTCATAAGAACGGACCTCTTAAGGTACCTGTCTCCTCGGATCGCCCGATGTCAGATATCCCAGTGTTTCTCAACTTGTGCGGACTCACTGTTTGACGTCGTAACCTTGATATATCAACATCAACAAGAACATATATTAACTACGAATCTAAATGAGATACTAAGAATAAAGTCCTTAAGAGTTGAGTAGGAGATCAAGTGTATTTTAAGACTTCTACTTATGTCTATACCAATTTTTATCTATAACATAAGGTCTACATGTGAGTCACTTGTCTCTTTATTTCGTACGAAGTACGGACAATGGAATAATCTCAAGTAAAGACACACTCACTCAATCTACAATTTTTATGTAGAAGTTAAATTATAAGAGAAAGAAAGGACACACTAACTAAAATAATTTCCGAGGAGTATAGAGTTATCACACGGTACCAGAGGACTGTGTGTTCACGAGAGTGGCAGTATGAACTAAGATTGTGCTACTGGTTCTCTTAATCTTTTACCCTTTTACGATTTTCTCTTATAAGTCAATCCTCTTTGTCACGACTTACATTAAAAGGAAAAGGTCTTAGAAAGTTTATGGAATTCTTCTTTTTCCAGTAAACGATTAAACAAGTAACTTATTTGTCAAAAATTACATACATAGTAAATGAAACGAACCAGGATATCCGTAAATCTACTTATCTCAATGACAGAGGTTTGTCAAGTCTCAGATCAACCGTAGATCATACATTTGTTTATTATATCGAGTTCTGGATTCACGGTATTACTTTTTACATGTCGTATAAGACTCCCCTCTAAGTAGATCCCTTCTAGCTCTTCCCTAAGCATTGGAGAAGTCCTTCTTTTACTGGAACCTCAGAATTTCCGATCTGAGTCATTTCCGTAAATCCTTAAGTCCCCTTGTACTATTTCTCATACCCACACGTTGTGTGTGGTGTGTGTCCTGTCTTTTTGGTTCACTATCTCAAGACATCCTTAGGACCTCGTACATTATAGGCATACTGCACACTGAATGTCATATAGTGGTACAAAACAGATTTACCTAACCTCCCACTATTTCCTACCACATATTGTGACCTGTCTTGCTCGTGACCACCTTCTTCCTTCGGAACACCTTACATGTGAGAAGTAAAGATTCCTTTCCCCAAAGGGACCACCGAGTCTATCGTTTCTGAGACGGACGTAATGTCTTCTGAGTCCAAGCTAGGAACTCAGCTCTTCTAGGGGACCTGTTCCTTAACCGATGGGTAAGGTCAGAAGAACGGACCTCTTGAGCTACCTGTCCTCGGACCGGCGATGTCAGGTACCCCAGTGTTACTCAGCCTGTGTGGACTCTCTGATTTTTATTTCTTTTTCTGTGCACAGAGATACACTGAAAAATATGTGAACAAATATAAAGAAGTCCGTTGAGATCTTATAACGTATTATTATAAATTTTTATATCAAATTCTGGAATCAAGAATGATATAAAATAAGAGTTTCTCTTTTTGGAGTTGGTTCCTTACTCCTGAGAAGGAAAGAGGAAAGAAAGAAACGATAACCACGGGAGACTTTCTCCAGCTTGTCTGGTGTCTCACAAATTAAAATTCTCTGTAAATTAATAGTAAATATTAACCGTAAAACACTCGGATCCATAAATTCAAATCTCACTCAATATCTAAGGTTCTACTAATGAGACTCCCTTATGACCTGTCTATATTATAAACAAGACAAGATTATACTCGGACTTTACGGAAGGATCCACTTCGAGATATCCCCTATAAACGAAGTATAAAGTTTGAAAAACAAAATTTTAAAATTAATTCCTTCTTAAAATCACCAACAACTACTTCTTAACATCACTACTGCTACTATGACTGTTAATACTAAGTAACTCATGAATTGTAAAAGTATCTTGACAGGTTTATTTAAATGTACCCATCCAAATAAATTGGCAATCTTGTTCGGATAATTATCGGGGTAAGATATCCACTGCTTTGATTACATATCTTCCCACTGAAAAACAGGAGTCGTGTGACACTACCCTATTCCCGTCCTTCGATTGACTCTAAACCCAAGGGACTCGGATAGGAGACTCGAAGAAACAATACGACGGACAAAACTTGTATGGTTAGGATAAAGGTAAAAAGCAAAATTCCATAAATGATATTTATAAATCTTTAAGGAAGTTGAATGTAACAAGAAGAGAACTCTAGACACTTTGTTTTTACTGTCAGTAAAAAGAACACGACATAGAAACTTTTCGTTGTTTTCTATTATAATATTAAAGGGGAAAATGTGGGTCTCCCTGAGACAGTTACTCGTCCACTAGGAGGAAGGATGAGAGCTTCCTTCAATAAGGCAACCGGTGAACCGGTTCTTCGAAGAACGAAACTTACTAAAAATTATCATTGTACCTCGTGACCCGAAACCCATGTGTCCCGATTTATGACGATCAGAGATGATGGTACGAAAAGATTGTCCATTTTATTAAGATTCGGATTCTTTCTGGTATATCAAAGTATTGGGCATTGTAATTTTTCTCTTTGTTAAAAACTCACGAAACACTCTAAGAAGAAAAAGGAAAAAAGAAACTTGTTTTTCGATATGAATGTATTATTATACGAATAATTGTGGTAACATTGATTGAACGAAATAGATAGTAAAGTATCATATCATATATTATTTACAGAAGGAACTATATCACTCACCAAATTATGGTCAAATGTAACGTGTCATTATAGGAAACCATCTAATGTTTCGTTATTATTATATATTGACACGTTTATGTGAAGACAATAGTCGACCTTATTAAGTTGACCATCGTTTTCGATGTACAGTCACGAAGTCCATTTTCGAAAATGGAAGAGTAGGAGAAAGTACCAAAACACGAAGAAGCACTATTATTATTTCCGATCTTTCTCTTAATAGAGAGTGATAAATTATGTAGTATTTAAAAGATACTTTAACTACGACAGTAAGTGTCTACTGTACGAAGAACCACTCCTAAACAATCGTTCCGCTCGGAAACAAGTTTAACAGAATTTAAATCGAACACTACTGCTTTGGACGATAATCGTACTTCTGGTTAAAACGTCATTTATAGAAGGTTGAACCCACAAGAAAAGAAGAAGAAAGAACCTGTTGAACAAAGAGTGAAGTAAGAAGAGGGACGGGGACTGAGAGAGGTTTTTATGAGTAAATGATCTACCGCTCTCTGGATTTCAATTAAAAAATTTCCGGTGCAATAAAATTTAGTTTCATTTTATTATGTCACATTCAACTTTATACTCTTTAGGTTTCTATTTTGTCGTTTTGGGGTTAGTAAACTTTCAATTTTTCGCTTTGTTTCGTACGTCAAGAAAGAGTATGTTGAGAAAGGAGTTTTAACGTTAATACCTGAGATCTCTGTTACGTAAGCCCCCTACGGCCTTACTGCCACATCCCTAGAGGCACCTGTGTAAGTTGTACTTTTGTTAATTCCTTGTCGTTGTTTTCGGTGTTCGTGTCTTGGTAAATTTCAAAGACCTTTTACAATGTCCCACATGTCGCTTACCTCCATATACGTAAGTTCTTTTGCTCACTTGGGGGCAATCTTCTCACTCGTAGACGGCGAAACTCTCCGGGAGAAGGAGGCGCGGGGCGGGAGGTGAGGTCGAGGGAGCGAGTCGAGGCTGGGACCTCTGACAGAGCGGGGTGTCGAGGGCGGACCCAGGCACAAATTGGGGTCCTTCCCGTCTGGTGCCCATAGGTAGTAGAGGATGGTGTCGGGGCGGAGACCCAACATCTTTAGAGAAGATTGGTCCGTGTTGGTTCTCGTGACCCGAAGGAAGACGGTCGGTCGCTCGAGAGTGACGATCTCTCTTTCGGGAGACGCCGGTCGTACAGCCGCCTCCTTCCCTCCTGGTACCGCCTAAACATACCCCGAAGAAGGCTCTACGACTCTTACGCGATTATAAAATAATGTCCCTTTCAATATTTCGATACATTTATATGGCCTTTGATAGTTCAACAAATAGTATTTTACTCACTTAATCCCTTGAAGGTACCACCCAGTCACCAATTCTGAACCGCGAAAGCCTACGTTTGCTTGCCCAAGCCAGGGACCAACCCCTCGATTCTAAGACGTACGGGACGTCGTACCGGGTCTTTTTATAATTATATATTATTATTGTTTATGCTAAGTTACCCACTTAATATACCATACATTTAATATAAAATTATTTGCTAAATTTACGGTTGATGTTTATGTCATTTATCTAACACTAAGAATGAAACAGTAACTTATATAGTTAATCTCCGAAGGGTCCGCCACGATCACCATTTCTTTGGCGGACGGTTACGTCCTCTGCCTAGGGACCCAGTCCTTCTAAGGGACCTCCTCCCGTACCGTTGGGTAAGGTCATAAGAACGGACCTGTTAGGGTTCCTGTCCCCTCGGACCACCCGATGTCAGGTATCTCAGCATTTCTCAGTCTATGAGGATTTCACTGAATCGTACGTGTGTGTGCATAATTAATCTTTGGATAGATAAATGTATATCATTATCAGTAGTAACCTGCAAGGACTTTATCTGACTGAAGGAAAAAAAAAAAAAAAACGTGACTCCACACTAGATGGAAGAAAACGACAGAGAACTGGTACTTTTAGGTTGGTTAAAAGAAGTGACCTGACCTGTAGTCGACCCTCACACAAAACCCCCTTGTAAGTTCCCCATCTCAACAAATATGGACCATATATAGACCATTACGGACCATAATGGTCCAATGTGGACGAATATGGATTATCGTACTATACGGTTGATCAGGACATCCATCCTTGAATCGCCAAAACTAAAACCCCTTTTTTTTCATTATTTCAAAAGGGATCATAAGATCTCTCACGTTTACCCGAGACTTTTATACTAGACACATATTAGACTCACAATGTAACAAGTAAAACGGTAACTTTAAAATGTCGCACTCAAATGATGTACAAGTCAATCTTTCTCCGTTTTACTTCGTCCTTTTAGCCACCACACTCCTAAAAAGAGTCATTAATTTATTAAGTATACGTGGACAGCCCTCGGCGCAATCCGTAATGATTGTTTTACCTCCGCGCCGGGGTCGGGGGAGAGGAGTAAGGCGTCCGTGCCTAGGGTCCTACTTCCTCAATCCGGAACGTTAAGACTGAACAGAAAAGGAGGGGAGCCGACTCGACTGACTTTTCCTTATATGATTTACGTCGCACCATCCTACCTAGTCAAGGACTTTGTCTTCTTGTGGTACTCACCCTCTTGACCAGAGTCACAACTGTTTGCATACTACGACTCTACAATTACTGTCCTTTGGCCACTTCCGACATACCCTCGAGAGTCATGATAGAAACGTTGAAGAGACATTTAAATGTATGTTTCAATTAAGTTTTCATTAATACTGACCACAATAGGAACAGTACGACAAGGAAAGACTTTGAAGGTCTACTCTTAAAATCACTTCAAATAAAATCACTTTGAAAATCACTTCTCAGTTAAACACACTTTAAGATTGGTGTGACGTCTTAGCTTGTCAACCGTATACCAAATATGTTCACAATTAGATCAACGACGAATAAGATTCCTCGTAAGTCCTACTAAAGTATGAAGAACATCAACTAAGTCATTCCTGACATTTTGCCGTCCTAATTTGGACGTCTCCTTTCCTTTGGGTAGTCAACTGTAACAATCTAAACTGTCCGTGGTAGTTACTGTTCCTGAAGGGACCATCGAGTCGACCATTTCTTAGACGGACGTTACGTCCTCTAGGGTCAAGCTAAGGACCCAGCCCTTCTAGGGGACCTCTTTCCTATCCGATGGGAGAAGTCATAAGAACCCGAAGGGACCACCGAGTCTACCATTTCTTAGACGGACGTTACGTCCTCTTGATCCAACCCTCCTAGGGAACCTCCTCCCGTACAGTTGGGTGAGGTCATAACAACGGATCTTTTAAGGTACCTGTCTCCTCGGACCTACCGATATCAGGTACACTGACGTTTCTCAGCCTGTGCTGACTCGTTGAGTCGTGTCGTATCGTGGAGTTAATGTTTGCTCAATATATAAGCAAGAAATGCTAAGTGAACCCCAAGTAAAAAGTCGATCTTGAAAGAAGGAGATACAAAAAATAGTACACAAAAATTCGTTATAATTAAAAGGTCATTAAAAATTAAATCACCTGTTACTATCGGGTACGTCTTTTCACACAGATAGGTTTCGCAATACAGTACAGGAGACACCGTGAAAAGGATTCAATATTGGGTTAAGATGGTTGTTCTACTTTAAAGATTGGAAGTAAGAAGGTCGAATAGATGAGACATCCATTTGTTTATGGAGTATTTTGTCGGGTTCCCGCATTAATCGTGAGTCATAATCTCCCTGTGGTCTTTCATGATTGTAAAATGTAATCTACGTAATAAAATAACATTGACATTCAAGTGTCACTGGAAATCCAAAAACGATCACATTCAATGCTGAGTATGAACCGTAAACGGTTCTTTACCTTCCCATAAAATATCAATGTAAACTATTTCGTTCATATTCCTCTAATTGTCTACTCACTTTCTATTACTATGTAGTTTACGGCGTGAAGTTATTTCTTGCCTGTTAATCATCCAAAGTATCGTTTTCTACGACAAGGTTCAAGTTGTCAACGACGACGATTCAGCGAAGTCAGCACAGACTGAGACACGCTGGGGTATCTGTCGTCGGGTGGTCCGAGGGGGCAGGGACCCTAAGAGGTCCGTTCTTGTGACCTCACCCAACGGTAAAGGAAGAGGTTACGTACTTTCATTTTTCACTTTCACTTCAGCGAGTCAGCACAGGTTGAGAAATCGCTGGGGTACCTGACGTCGGGTGGTCCGAGGAGACAGGGACCCTAAAAGGTCCGCTCTCGTGACCTCACCCGCGGTGACGGAAGAGACATGATGGATAATAAAGGTCTTATGTATCGCTACAGGACTCGTCAGAGAAATTGTCCACTAGGATACGTCTTCCGATAGAAGGGTAAAAGGATAAACATATTTATCAAGGGGTTTATTAAGATCCAATGAACTAACTTGACTTAGATTTTCGTTTAGTGAACATAAACAATGTGGAAAAAGAAAAGATTTAATACTTTAAGAACAAAACTTAATTACATAGGAATGAGACCTTAAATATGAGGTTGATAAAAGGAAATGAGAAACTATTATATCCTAACAAAACACCTATTTGCTTCAGGAGTAATGAGAATGACGGCATTAGTTTACATGACAAATACATCTTAGGAAGAGTGTTAAAAAGGTCCATTTTTTTTTAGTTATAGTGATATTAGGAAAATATATAGGACGTAAAAAGTTAAGTATAATTAATAATTTCAAAAGACAAAAGTGTAGCTGTAATATTAATATTAATCTTACCCACTTATTATAATGTAGTTACCTAGAAGATACGGTTTTAACTAACTTGACGAGTAAATGACCTCTTACAAAGTTAAAGAAAGTTTTAACATCAATCGTAACGTTAACCGTAAGAATACATCGAAATAAAACATACTAAACATATTAATGAAAGAATTATATTTAAAAGGTCTTCACTCTACTAACTCGATGTAATGTCAACTCTTTACCTTATAAAGGACGGCACAGTCATTTGTTCCCACAGGACCTGTAGTCGGCGACGTCGGGACGTGACACACGGCCCCTCATGAGTCCCTCTTACGGACACTGGATCACCAGGAGTCTGACGTCGGGAGACGACACTCGACCCCCCACGGGTCCTTCCTCCACTCACGGACGTTGGATCAGGAGTCTACGTCGGAGAGGGAGGCCTCTCGGGATCCCCTCGAGTCCTACACTTTTTGCGCCCTTTCTCCGGAGGTGTCGACTCCACGTGCACTTTCCCTGCTAACGTCACTCGGGTCTGAGGACGTGGAGAGGTGCGTACGCCTTCGCGACTTAAGGAGTCGAGCCCCCGACCAGAGTAGCGGGAAAGAACGTCTGGAAGAGGCGTCGGACCGAGGAGGGAACCACAGGTAGAGTCCTCGTCCCAATGAGCTCTACAACGGAGGACCCGAACGTCCGGATTTGACTTACTTTGTATTGAGGTTGAAAATCCAATTACAACATCGGTGCGCAAGGCCCTTTGTCTGAGTGAGTCTTCCGGTTGCGTCTATCACCTCACGTCGAATAATGTGGCCGCCCGGGTCCCGTCTCAGAGGAGAGTCGGTTCCTGGGGCTGGTCGTAAACACTTTTGGAAAATATGGGGTACACATACACAGACTTGGGTGGTGAGGTCTAAGGAACTCTGAATGTATTTGGTTCCTTTTATGTTAGGGTTATTGGGGGAGTAAGTGCGCGATACACGAGTACACGAGTTTATCAGTTTGTCAATCGGTCATTAGTTATTCGGGCTCCAATGTGAGACTATGTCTTCTGAAATACCGGACAGACCTCCTTCCCCGCTACTCATTGGATCTATGCTGGAAGTTCCAAGGGGCCAGACCTCCCCCAGAATGGGAAGACAACAACAAAAGTATCCGCGATTTGTGTCTCGAGTCTCTGGTAACCTGTTCACCGGCTCGTACTAGTCGTACTTGTCCGGATTCTACCTCAGGTCCGGGATACTTAAGGAAGAAGTGATATTGACCAAAAATTCAGTGGTATCAAGAACTACGTAAAGACAATAAAAGACTCCACGTCATACGGCAAAACGACACGGCGAACGTACGTGTCTGTAAGTCAGACACTCTTCGTAAGGTACCCCATCGTCACGAGTACAAAAGTAAGATCGGGGGGTCTTGTGGTAAACCCGTCTCTTATACCCATACAAATAAATATAAAAACAATGTCTGTAACCACACGAATAAAAAGAAACTTTTCATTTTATATAGACGGTTATATAGACGGGCTATTTGTTTTCCTCGTTGGAAAAGAAAAACGGAAAGGTCTAAAATTCTTAGCGTGACAACGACCCAACGTGTAAATTATAGTCAGAAACCATTATCATTTAAAACGACGAATTGACATATGTCTGAATATATTGCGGAGAAAAAAAGGGACTCCCTTTAGTTCAGATTAAGGTTACAAACGTCATGAGAATTCAAAAGTCGAACAAGTATAAACTTACAAAATAAATTTTTCACTGTAGTCTTCCGAAAAGACGATTGCATCATCAAAAATAAACGAATACGTTTCGACACATCCCTGTATGACTCATTGTTATTTGTAACAGTGTATTAATCAAATTCCTTAGTTAAGTTAATTTCATCTAATATTAGTATTTTGTAAGTGTTGGTGGGAAGAATCATAGTCACTTCGTTAATGTCTTTGACACCCACGACCTAATCGGACTAGGAACTTTTAATTTTACGAATCTAAACGAAGGTAATAATAATCTATTATTATGTAACTACGACTAATTACTCGACACTTGTTACGTTACTATATCTTTTTCATACTGTTCTGGCCTATTTACTTTCCTAGATAAAATTAATCTTATTATATGAGTGACTATGTGAGAGTTCCACACGAACGAAAGAAAATTGACTGGAAGACAGAGTCGTAAAGACACGATTAACCCTACTGGAATAAGAGTCTCTTTTATTATGTACTCCTCTCCCACCTAAAGACGAGAGTCGACCCATGACATCTCCTACAGTGACTTGGTAAAGAAACACATATTTAAACGGTCAAGATTTTAAGATATTAGTATACTACTCCTCACAATCACACTTTAATACTAGTACCTTTTTAAATCTTTACCCACTTCCGAGTGGTAAAAGAACTCCCTGTGTTTGTTTTATAATGTTTTGTCGAAAGAAACACCTCATTAAAACTCCTATACGAGTCCACATTAAACTGGACAAAAGAGTCTTCCGATGAGAGATTAGAAACCTATCTAAAGTATTAATGGATACATTAGTGACCAACAGAAATAACACGAACAAACAACTATCGTTTCTAATTGTAAGTATACGATCAGGATTCACCAAACGGGGAGTTAAAAATATGTGACATATCCTGAAGTCCCCACCTCATGTTAGTTTTGTAAAGAGTCCCTTTAATTGGGAGAAGAACGGTCGTTTGATTAGATTCCTCCCGAGATTATTTAGGTGGACCTGACTTTGAAGGAAGTTTATTGCATTAACACATGTTATTTGTTGATTTTGAAGTATTTAGTAAACTCTAATTTGACAGGTGCTATCTTTAAAGAACTGTTTGTGAGGAAGAACGGTTGGGGGAAGGTCATAAAGATGGTTTCAGACGGGGACCTTTCTTCTCACTCCACTACGACCTTTTCTCACTCCCTATCCATTTAAACGAAGATTTCGTGAACGAAAGAGTCACTACTGGAATTATAGTGGGGAAAGTCAAAAAAAAACACTCGACCTTTGGTGTCTTTTGACTCAAACCTAAGTCTTTTAAATTAGGATGGGACTTAATTGTACATAAACCAATTAAATAAACGAGTCATGTTACGTCAACTCATCAATTATACAGTACACCTACCTCACCTTACCCGATCTATCTGAGCATACCTGAACAGGGTCCACTTCAGTCTCCAACGTCATTTAAGACCAGTCCTAAAAACGGGAGTTCGTTCCACCGTGTCGACCTTCCTTTCTGAAGTCACAGAACAGAATATCCGGATTCTCTCTGGGGTACTTGAAAGACACCGTGTTTTCGTGCAACTTCTCGAAGACCCGATGATTCTTACTACTCCAAGGAATAATATTTTACCTCTTAACTGTACTCTTAAGTCATTCATCTGTTTATATCTTATAAGGTTCGAATCTTATCACGAACAGTATATCGTTCTCTAACTATGCATACATCATGATCAAATCTTATACCTTTGTAACTTGACTTTAGATGGGGTTGAGGTGGAATGATATCCGTAACGTCCTATCCTATCTAATAGTCGATTGTGGTTTGGACGTATAATTAATATTTATAGAGGTATATAAAAACACAACACCGACATACACGTTCGTGTGAAAGTCAAGTGAAGTTTCTAGTTTTCATCGAAAAACGGTTATGAAAAATCTGTTTAGAGGATCAACATATTAGATGAATTAATATAAATTTATATTCATGGGTGTTACCCAGATACGAAGACTATCATGTTGGTGATTAAAGTATATCCAAGGGTTTCAGAATAAGTTAACTATGGGATTGTCTTTCGGGGTTTTTCCGAATTAACCTGTAATGAATTAAAGAGAAAGCTAACTACCTCTTCTTATGTCTGAGTGACAGGAAAAAATCACCTAAGGAAGAAGGTTCATCTCCACACTTATAATAGGGGACCGATACTTAATTAATGATGATTATCTATTGATATGTAAGGATAATTTATAGAGAACTTTGTATGGTGTTTCATAGAGAACCAGATGTTAAAAAAGACCTTTTCTTTTTACACCGTACGTAAATTTGACATTCCAGTTAAATCCCCCCAATTTATACGTTTCAATCACTTCACTTCACTTCACTTCAGCGAGTCAGCACAGGCTGAGAAACACTGGGCACCTGACATCGGGAGGTTCGAGAAGACAGGTACCCTAAGAGGTCCGTTCTTATGACCTCACCCAATGGTAAAGGAAGAGGTCCCCCAGAAGGGCTGGGTCCCTAGCTTGGGCCCAGAGGGTGTAACGTCCGTCTGCGAAATGGGAGACGTGGTGGTCCCTTCGGGTACGTTTCAATACGCACAGTCTCCTTCTTCTCACCAAATACTAGACCTTGCGGGACTAGAGAAATAAGGGCTTCTGGAGTATAATCACAACAAGTGAAAGTACGTAAAGAGTTTCACACTTTTAGGTCGCTGGTCTTACGGAGACCAGATTAGAAACAGAAACTGGAATCGTTACACAAGACAAGCCTCTACGTTTCACTCTATGTAGGTACCCCTCAGTCCTAGTTCCGAGTCGAAGGTGACGTGTTTTACCGGTTCTCTCCTCGGACAGACACTCACTTCCGTCTCCTACCAACACCTAAGTACAACTGTCGTCTCATCTGTCAGACCGACAAGTTTTTGTCTTTAAGGAGCAACACCCCGACACCCTGTAAACCCAGCCTTTCTTGAGACCTCCCTCCTTTGTTAAACTTATGGTTATCCTACTTACACCTTAAAGTAACCACCAGTACCCTATTTCTGATATCATCTTTAGAGTTCTTAAACTCCTTTATCAATCATCAAACTAGACCTAAATGGTTGACTCGTAAGGGCACTACCCGTTGACTCTTCGAGATTGATACTCCTTTAGTTCGAACTTATAAGCAACCTGCGACTTCGACTTCGAGGTCATGAAACCGGTGGACTCCACTTCTGGACAGAGTGATCTTTTCTGGGACGACGACCCCTTCTAACTTCCGTCCTCCTCTTCCCCTATTGTCTCCTACTCTACCAACCTACCGTAGTGACTGGGTTACTTGTACTCAAACTCGTTCGAGGGCCCCTACCACTGTGTGTCCCGCCGGACCGCACGACGTCAGGTACCCCAGCATTTCTCGGCCTGTTCTAACTCGTTAACTTGTTGTGGTTTATACTGCCTTTTCATTAGATATACTTTTTTAAGTCGACATCTAAGTCCAATGAGTCGTGATAAATCATGTTGTAGCTTTTACTTTATTTGTACTTTGTCTTTGTTTCTGGGAACTACGTGCTCTGTCGTGTGATCGATAAAAGTCTAGAGAGTTACAAACGGCTTCTCTATCTCCTTGTAGTCCCTGGTTATGGATCATACAACGGGAGTTTCCTGGTACTGTACATAACCGGACACGAGACGAGTCTTTACTCTTTCTCTTGTCGGTAAACGTTTTTATTCCACAGTATTTATACGGAGACCAACTTCTCCTCCTCTTAGTGCGCCTGGCGGTAACGAGGTCCGGACACCGATTGGCATAGCAAGAGACTTAGTGACCCATTGTAGAGAACATTTGGTTACTGTAAATAGATTACCCTAGTACGTTCCCATTTAACGACAAAATCCATTACGACGAGCTGACGTTACTTCTCCCAGTTGACTTGACGGGGAATGAATCGACGATGAAGATTGAAGGAACGGTACTACGATCTGTAAAGAGACAAAAAAGAAAACACAACACCTCTGTTCCTACATAATCCACCGAGATATTTACAAATTTACGAATGTTATAACCAACAAGTATTTTGCTTCCTTCGTCACCCCTCGTTTTTAGTCCCTTTTCTCCCTTTCTCACGGTATATAACGTATCACGCGTCGAGATTCCTCAGTCACTGCTACTCCCGCAAACAAAATCTCAAAGTCCCCATTACGTGAAAATAAACTATTTAAAGGATAAAATTTTAATCACTTTCACAAGATCTTTTAATCCTCTTCTTCTTTTATTATGAATATGGATTAGGATAGTGAAGATATAAAACTACAGATATTGAGTCAAAAGAAATAGTGTACATATACACACAAATAAATATCACCCTAGTCTACGTAGAACAAAATATTACACTGAAAAACATACTGGAATTACGAAAAAATTTTTATCTGAAATGAAAAATCTTCTCAACACTCAAGTGTCTTTTTCACTCATAATGGGAGTGACGTGAAGAAAGAAAGTCGGAGATAGAAGGTTTGCTACGTATAAGTTTATTGCTCCCGGAGTATAAAATATCGCTAACTAGGAAGGGAGTTTGTTACAGAAGTTTTTATGTGGAGATATGAGGTACGGGGGCAAAGGAAAATTTACTCGTGTTATATAATCAGTGTCAGGAGACAACAGACCTCGAGGTGGACGTCAACAGTAGGTGGGGTACAGTTGACTTTTATAACCTCTCGGAAGAGGACACGAGGAGGGGAGGGGGGTTGTTGAAGTATGGATTAGGTACCACTAAGGTGGCGTGACAAAATACGGACCTACACAGAGACTAGTCCTTCATCGTTAGTGTCTTATTATTCACATTAGCGTAGTTCCTCGCGAAACAACAAAACAGACACCCCATGCGGATAGCTTCGGACGTGGACGAGTTTTGGTCCTGTACGAAAGTCCGACAAATTATAGTCAGTGGTCACTGGAGGTCACCCCGACATGACTGTTGTCACACTGGTACAAAGGAGCTTTTCAACGGACTTAACTGAACAGGTATCAATAGGATTCAACGAAATGTCCCTCCTTGATGTGTGGTATAGTGTTTTTAATTTTTTGGTTTTTACTCCTGAAGATACGTGGAAAACGAGGAAAGAGTTAGATTTCTTGATATATATTTACACATATATATATCGATTTCTTGTTGTATATATATTTCTTGTTGTATATATATATATATATACATATAGAAAGGTTCAATAAATTAGAGTCATACGACCCCTATAACTTTAAAATTTAGGAACATCTAGGACTTTATGATTTCAGTCTCACCCATTTATAGTTAAATCATTGAAAGTAAACCGTTATAATCTCTTTAGGGTTGGGTCCCTAGCTTGGGTACTTAGTGATACAAAGGACGTAATCGCTCACCCAAGAAATGGTGATCGAGGTGGACCCTTAGTGTCTCTTGAGAATTCAGTGCATTGAGTTCCAATAGGGGTTTCTTATTCGATACGAAAACAAGATGTCACCTCAATAATGGAAAGTTACAGTTTTATATTCCGTATAAAGGATCCTTTTGACCTGTTTTATTACAGATACAATCAGATACGTTTCTTCTGATGCTTTAACAAAATGTCTCACAGAGATCTAAGGATAAATTAGTTATTAAAAACCATGTAAAGGAAAATTAGGGTTTTGTATTTTGATAAAATACAGAATGAGTGGACTTTACATTGCAAACCATAGTCAATTCCATTCTTCACTCTAATTTTGAAACGTTTAACAACTGACAATGTATTTGCTCAACCACTGATTCCGTTGCAATATTCTTAAAGTCTCTTTTCCGGACGAGAGACAGGTCAAAAAGAACAGTCCAAGATTGGCTAGAAGGGGGAGAAAACGGGCGAGTGCAGAAGGAAATGTTTTCGACGAGAAGTCTGACTACCCCTGAGAGGTCGCTCCTCTACGTGTTCCCCACTTCTCGCCTTACTCCTGTCTCGACGACTATTCGTTAGTCTTTGGGACGTATTAATTTACCACGAAACGACCGAAGTCAACTCTCGTAAAATTTACTAAGATTACCCGTAATCTCAAGGAACTACTCTAGAATCAACCGACACTAAAATAAGAATTCCTTTCAGAAGACACTACAGACCTCTTTACGATAAAGTCTCTAGTCTAACTCACCGTCGGTACTAGTCGAAACAATCGTCAGTCAAATTTACAGGAGAAACCTACCGTTTAACCCTAAGAGTCTGTGTCCTGACGGAGAAAGAGTGTACAGGAGTCCGTAAAAAGTGAAAAGTTCCGACTAAAGAACGCAAATTTCATAGTCTTCAGTCGAAAATACTCTGAGAATACTAAGTGGTTAGTACATGACATACGACCGTTACTTGGTTAGTAACGGGAGTCCAGGTATCCCAGATTTTGTTTATCTTTGTATAGTGAACGTTTATAAAGTATGATATAACCTTACTTATGATTATTCTATTTATTATTGTTTAACATATTTTGTAACATATTTACGCAAGAAGTGAGTACATTTGAACTTAACCAATGAGAAACAGGTGACCCACAGTAATTAAAAATTACCTCCTTGTTACACGACTGGTTTTTTCATTCGTACATTGAAAAACAAAGTAGGGAATACAAAACTTTTTATATATAAAAAATAATAAAATTACATTTTTTAGGTATAGGGGAATTTTATAGAGGATATATAGATCGTACGTAAACTATAGAAGTGACTATTTATGTAAAATCACTTATTAGTAATTTTACTTTAGATCGTGTTTATCCTCACAAATTTAATGTTTCGTGAGTCCATATGTATGGTATCTGGTAAAAGGGTACCGTAATCCCGACTTCCCAACCGATCCCTGTGTCTACTAGGTACGTCAACTTTTAGGTGTACATTGAATCGGGAGGGATAGGAGTCAAGGAGACACTCATTGACCCAAGGAGTCATAAGGCTCAAGACGGAGACATCTAAGTTGGTTGGAATCTAGTACATCATGGCATCATAAATGATGACTTTCTTTAGGCACCTGGACGCGTCAAGTTTGGGTACAACAAGTTCCCAGTTGGTAAATAAATACCTATATACAAATTCTTTTGTCTCTAAATTAATATAGATGTTGGGGTTTGAAGCGACAAAATTTTTGTAGGAATATTCCATTATATACGTCTAAGTCGAATAAGAAAATATTATCAACGTAATATAAAGTAAAATAATACAACAGATTAAACTATAGGAAAACTATCTGTAAATCCGAATAAGTTTAAAAGTTATTATAATTGTAGTAATATGTATACGTTCTCAAAGATACTTCACAACGACCTACGTTTTCATAAAGTCTAAATCTCTGTAATGGCTCGATAAGGTTTTTATAAAATATGAAGGGGGTTAATGTAAACTTTTATAGACAAAGGGGATAATCTTACAACCAAAAAACTTCCGTCTCGGAATCAACGTAAAAAGTGGTAATAAAGACCAGTATAGTGAACAGATGAATTTAGGGGTACCACCGAAGAGTAACTCTGTCTCCATCCACCGAGGTCCAATCTATAAATATTCATCGGAGGTTCACACAAATATGGAATATGAAGTCTCTACCTTTATTGTTGTACTGGTCCCATTTATCGATCCGAAACAGAGGACACTTGTGAAATTCTATTGACAAATTCAATGAATGTTCCCCCGTCAGAAGACCCTGAAAGAGTACCCGTGGTCCTGGGTCCTCTTTCCTCGTCACCAGGGTGTTTTCTGACTGGGTCTGATGAACGGACACTCACAGGTCCTCAGAGACCACCTCCGCACCCAGCCGTCACTGGACGACGTCCCAACCCCCGTACTCACCTTGTCACGGACGTATCCTTGAAAACTTCCTCCAGGGGCAATAGAAGAAATGAAGGTGGAATCAAACCGGAGTCCAGTTTGTTGTCCCTCCCTTGTGTCGGGGTAGGTATTTGTCTTTTATCCTTATTTCTAAATGTTTCGTACCGGGACGGGGAGTCTTGTTCTGGGTCTAAGGGGGAGTCAGTCAGAGAGGGTAGTCCGAAGGTATTCGGAGAATAGGAAGAAGTAGTCTCCCGTCTTGTCTGACTTTTGGTGTTAGTGTATTTTGATTAGTTTGACTAGTGTACCTGGTGTCTGAACAGATTGAGTCACTTTGATACTCGGCACAGCACATCCCGATGGATCCTACCTACCTAGTACCACCTCTCAAGACTGTTTTGCACCAGGCGACCTCTTCCCTTACCGTTCGGTGAAGTCATAAGAACAGAACTCTTGGATACTTGTCATACTTTTCCGTTTTTCTATACTGTGACTTTCTACTTGAGGGGTCCAGTCATCCACGGGTTATACGAGGACCTCTAGTCACCTCTTTATTGAGGTCTTTCTGGCTTCTCTACCTCGGTTTCGTTTTTGTTGTGGGTCAACACCTACACTGACCACTACCTTCATTTCAGGTTACGACATTTCTCGTTATAACGTATCCTTGGACCTTACAATCCAGGTACTTAGTTCCGTTTAACCTTCACCATTCGTCCTCTACCGTTCTCACTTGTAACTGTAAAATTCTTAGCCACTTGATTTTACCTGACCTTACCTACTTAAATTGAGTCTACTGGTAATATAGATGATGACACCCGTACTTAAGGAATCTTCTTTACCTCATCGGGAGTATCAGTTGTTTTCTCAGGCTTTACGTCATTAACCCATGTCAGAGTTTTTACTGTCTTACTAGAGACAAAGGTTCCGTTTGGTAAGCTATAGTGTCATTAGGTTCAGATACGGGGTTGCTCATTGCGACTTCTTCGACTTCAACTTACAGAGATACTTCTGGATGTTCTGGAAGATCTTGATTGCGGGGAGTTTCTACAGGAAAAGTAATATCCTGTTACTTTTTCCTCCTTCAGTTCTCTATGGACCTCATCGTCCATTTAAACCGGAACCTTACTTCGTCCCGTTTCCGATTGTCTCAAAATGGTTCTCTTACGTGACCAGTATCATTTGTGTGAGAAGGTTGTTGTGTTCTCTTCCGAGATGTGTACCTGTAGTGGTCTACCAAGTATGGTTTTAGTCTAACTAGTATAAGAAACGTCGGTTTCTACCTTTTCGAGATATGTCAGTCGTTTTTGTTCTGGTCCTCGACTGACACCGAGTCTAGTACTTGAGGAATACGGTTTAAGTCTGAATTTAACTTCTTTCATCCCTTTTGGTGATCTGGTAAGTCCATACTGGATTTAGTTTAGGGAATGCTGATATGTCACCTTCACTGTTTATCTAAGTTACCTAATCTAGACTATCTGTCTCACACACTTCTTGATATCTGTCTCCAAGTACTGGGACATGTCCTCCGTCCCTAGTTCTGGTAGGGATTCTTTTTCTTTACGTTTTTTCGTTTTACCGACAGACTCCTCCGGAATGTTTATCGATGCTTTTCTTCTCTTGACTTTTCGTTTCCTCTTTTCCTTTCTATATGGGTAAACTTACGTCTCAAGATTTCTTATCGTTCCTCTCTATTCTTTCGGAAGGAGTCGTTAGTTACGTTTCTTTATCTCCTTTTGTTGTCTTACCCTTTCTGACCTCTAGAGAAGTTCTTTTAATCTTTATGGTTCCCTTGTAAAGTACGTTTCTTTCCAAGCTTTTTCTTGTCTTTACCATACACGACCGCTGCCTTACTTTGTGGTTGTGACGTCTCACCAAACTTAGAAAAATGAAATTGAGGAACGAAGAATGTCGACGAAATAAAATATAGGAAACATGTTGTTAGATGTCCCGTTCAACGGTTCGTGATACTAAATCACTGACTGATATGTCACACGTCCACGTCCCGCTCTATTGGAAATGGAATTGAATAAATGTCGTCGGTTCTGAAACAAAACCCCTTGAAGGAATAGTTGAATCTTAGACAAAACAGGGACCCAGACAAGGAAAACTCCTTAGTCTCTTTGTAGGAACACACGTTCTTTACAAGAAAAGGGTGCCCTTGTTTGTCTCCTAAGAATCGACTTGTAGAGCAAACGTTCTTACAAATCGGGACCAACTCTCAGAGTAAACGTTCGTGAAGGGTTGGAAGGAATACGGAACAAGGGATGTCATACCTGGATTCTGTTCTTCTTCTATAATTCTCCATCGCTCTTATGGGTCTTCTGGATATGTTTTTTCTAGAAGTGTTGGGTCTATTAGTACTACCACACTAGTAAGTGGATGTCGGTCTGTAGAACCTTCCACTTCAGTTCACCCGGGATCCTTCGTAGTGATACTTGTTTCGATCACCTCCACTACCTTAAGGTCAACTCGACAAAGTTTAGAACTTTCTACTACGACACTTTCACGACATGAGTTATACGGTCGTTTAAACCTTTTGAGTCGTCACCGGTGTCCTGACCTTTTCCAGTCAAAAGTAAGGTTAGGATTTCTTTTCGTTACGGTTTCTTACGCGTTTCATGGTTTGTAACGTTAGTAAAGTGTGCGATCATTTCATTACGAGTTTTAAGAGGTTCGATCCGAAGTTGTCATACACTTGATACTTGAAGGACTACAAGTTCGACCAAAATCTTTTCCGTCTCCTTGGTCTCTAGTTTAACGGTTGTAGGCGACCTAGTACCTTTTTCGTTCTCTCAAGGTCTTTTTGTAGATGAAGACAAAATAACTGATACGGTTTCGGAAACTGACATACCTAGTGTTGTTTGACACCTTTTAAGAATTTCTCTACCCTTATGTTCTGGTAAAGACGGAGAACTCTTTAGACATACGTCCAGTTCTTCGTTGTCAATGTTGACCTGTACCTTGTTGTCTGTCCAAGGTTTAACCCTTTCCTCATGCAGTTCCGACATATAACAGTGGAACGAATAAATTGAAGATACGTCTCATGTAGTACGTTTTACGACCCGACGTACTTCGTGTTCGACCTTAGTTCTAACGGCCCTCTTTATAGTTATTGGAGTCTATACGTCTACTGTGGTGGGAATACCGTCTTTCACTTTTTCTTGATTTCTCGGAGAACCACTTTCACTTTATCCTCTCACTCTTTCATCCGAATTTTGAGTTGTAAGTCTTTCGATTCTAGTACCGTAGACCAAGGTAGTGAAGTAACGTTTATATACACCTTTGTTACCTTTGTCACTATCTGAAATAAAAAGACCCGAGGTCTACCACTGACGTCGGTACTTTAATTTTCTGACTTCCTTTTCGGTACTGGTTAGATCTGTCGTATAAGTTTTCGTCTCTGTAATGAAACGGTTGTTACCAGGCAGATCAGTTTCCATACCAAAAAAAGTTATCAATACATACGTACACTCTCAACCTGATATTTCTTTCGACTCGTGGTTTCTTAACTACGCAAACTTGACACCACAACCTCTTCTGAGAACTCTCAGGGAACCTGACGTTCCTCTAGGTTGGTCAGGTAGGATTTCCTTTAGTCAGGACCCACAAGTAACCTTCCTGACTACGATTTCGACTTTGAGGGCATGAAACCAGTGGACTACACTTCTCGACTGAGTAAACGTTTGTGCGACTACGACCCTTTCTAACTTCCACTCTCCTTTTCCCCTGCTGTCTCCTACTCTACCAACCTACCGTAGTGGCTGAGTTACCTGTACTCAAACCCATTTGAGACCCTCAACCACTACCTGTCCCTTCGGACCGCACGTTTCTCAACCTGTTACCTAAATGGTTCTCAACCTGTGCTGACTCGCTGACTTGACTTGACTCAGAAGACCCAGAAAGGCGGGGGGGGGGGGGGGGGGGGGGGGGGGGGGNGGGGGGGCAGTAGAACGAAACTGGGGCACTAACTAAATGGAGTCTTGGTACGGGACACACACATGAGAAGTTGAGTCCACCTAAAGTCACGTTCGTGGAGAAACCCCCTCTCCCCAACCACACTGAAAAATACAAATTATAGCAACCACTTAAGGAATAAGGACAACGACTGGGGAGAAGGACAATCTTATTACTTGTTACAGTCAAGATGTCAGTTCTACTTTTACACTTCCAACTAGATCGAACGTCGAATCCGATGACACAAAGACGACGGGGCGTAGGTATCGTCGATTCCATTTTTTCAATGGGAGGGTAAAGATGGTGATAATATTTTTAATGTTTCAGACGAAAGTTTTCACAAACTACCGAAAGGTTTTTAGTCAAGGAAATTAAAATGACAGAACAGAAACATCCTGTTTTCGGGAAACATCTTTTTTCGGGAAAGGTACAGAAACAGTATTGTTATAAATTATAGACTTTACTGCGATCGGTAACTAAACAAACGCGCAAATAGGAGACAATGACAGAGGAGTGATCGGGGTCATTCCTTCTTAACAAAACTTCTGTCCCTGAGACATGAAGAACAAGTAACTACAGAAGCAACCGTTTTTGTTGTCATGGACCTTGAGTCATCCACGAGTCGTTGACTTACCGACCGGAAATTTTTTGTCAGGTTTAATGTCCGTAGGACTACGACTTTTTTTGGTAGAACAGAGAGGGGTTTAGCTCTTAAATAGGTTTAGACACAAGGAACCGCAGTGAAGCAAACCCTACACAGAAGGGAGACCTACCAAATATCGAAAAACCCGTTTATCTCGGGTAAATCCATGGTCGGGGTCCGTTCTGATCCTAGATAACACTAGGACTTTTCACAATTTGTGTCACCCCTACCGACACGGGGGTTCCCCACTGGACCCCGAAACTCCGAGACCTAATTGGTGTCTAATTTACACCCCATTAAGGTGAGGGTCTGTCGACATATTGGAACCCGTTAAATAAATTGGAGAATTACGGATCAAAAAGAGTTGACTGATTGAAAAGAGTTCACTTGATTGGTCTCACGGTCGGAGTATATCAATCACACTCCTAATTGTTTCCACTATAGCCATTTCGTGAATTTCGTCACGGACTGAGTCTCACTTTACGAACTATCTACAACAATAACAACATAATAAGACTCGAGAATCGATCTCAAGACATAGACAGAGGGAGGGAACTCTAATTGTTCCTTAGACGTATATTTTTCACCACCGGTTCCATCTATCCCGAACAAACGTTTAATGACGGGTCCTTAATAAAAAAAGATTTCGGGAAAATACATTTTACGGTCCGTCGAACTTAAAACTAAGAAAAAGATGTCCGTGAACACTACCCTTATCCATAATAGGATAAAGTATCTTTTCAGACTCCGTATCTTTCCAATTTACTAAACGAGTTCCAGTATTGTTTACTTACCACTGATCCTCTACCTTTAATATGCTGAAGATCGGATGACAGGGTCTGGTCTGAGTAAGACAACTCTACAATACAAGTATGAATTATTATATCTCGGTTTGCCCGACCTGAGTAGAGTGCAAAGGACTCGACATCGCCATACGTCTACCACTTGTATTTTCTTTCCACTCTTCAGTTTGCGACATAGCACCTGTCTTTCTATATTTTAACTTTGTACAAGGAAAGATAATAAGGTGAAGATAGACTCCAGATAAGAAAGAGAAATGAGTGTACTTTTATGATAAATAAACGAAACACCTCTTTGATATAGGATCAAACTTTAATAAAGACAGTTAACGTTTTATTTCAATAACTGATATATTTTTTTTTCTAGTGGAACCGTTGAAGTTTTTATTATTTCATACGATAATATTCTCCATTTTAAAATGTGGTCGTCGTTAAATATTATTTTGTAATTTAAATATAAATAACGTACTTTTTTATTTGGCCTGGTGTAAACATGTGTGATGAAATATCGCTACATAATATGATCTCCTCTTTCGACATTATATCTTACCTTTATACGTTTATCTCTTTATAAAGGATCTCGATAAAATCACTGACTCTGACACCATTCGACGAAGACAGTGTTAACGTATAACCACAAAGTACTTAACTTTGGACCTGACATCCGAATCTCTTTTACCGCGGTACCCAAAATAGGTCAGGATACCTCCTCTTAATTAGTCGCACCTCCACCCTTTTTCCCCGTCCCGTCCCGGAGACCGAGACCTTAGTTGCGGTCGTCGACCCTTGTCTGCCCTCTTCACCGTCTCTACCACGTCCCCCTTCCTGCTACCGAGTTCTCGGCACTCCGGGTTGTCCACTCGCCTTGTTTAGGGCGCCACTGCGACGACTGGGTCTCCTTCGCCTCTCGGGGGACGGTCGTGGCGAGGGCTCCCCAGGAACCGCGTCGCGGCCATCGGACCGCCGCCGACGTGTTCGTCCCTGGGTCCTTCCTCGCGAACCCGACCTCGGTGCCAGAGCGTCACCCTCCGTCTCTCGGGCCGGTTGGCGACGTTTCGCCCTTCTGTACGAACTCCGGGTGAGAAATCTAGAGAGGGAGAAGACTTTCTCCTTCCTTTACGAGTTTCTCTTTTCGTGGTTTGTCCCCTTTTTTTTTTTTTTAGAATTCAGGTTGAACATTGTATTATAGGGTCCGATCATTTCGGTACCCGGTAAAGTCGAGTGTATTACTAAGAAAAACTCCATTTTGTGTGTGTGACGACGATTATTATTTTTCTTATGACGTACAAGACACTGTATGACTTGCGGATAAGATACAGTTCGTGAAGAATAGAGTAAATTAAGAATTTTTTTGGGACGGGCTTTAACTACAATAAGAGTACCATCTCAACTCTCTTGACTCAAAGTTTTCACAACACAATTAGTAGTTCCAGTGGGTGATCTTCGTAGTTCTAAGAGAGTGAAGAGTACTTCGAAGTTGGGTGGTTCCTCTCCTCTGATACGGTAAATCTTCTGACACACAGAATCCTCGAATTTTAGATCTACACCAGTCATTTCGGTATGTTGGTTATAATTTTCCGTAGAAATGACCCTATGTCTGACAAGCAAACAGAATGAACAGAATTAAAAAAAAAAAATTGATTAACACGTTCGTCCACGAAAAAACGAATATGTATAAAAGGGGGAATCCTTACCTTTAAAGAACTGTTTAAAGAAAATGATATATCTTCCCACCACGGTCAATTCCTTAAACCATATCTTTCCTTCTATTCTTGTTTAAATGTGACTGTTTGTGTTTTACCTGAAGAAGCAAGTCCGTTGCCTTACCAGGGACCCATCCAGTCCGCGAAGGCCGCGCCTAACTAGGTCTCTGAAGTCAGTCCAGTGGACTCGGGACTGAGGAGGAAAGACATTGTAGAGGGTCGAGAGAAGGAAAAACGTGGACTTTCATACGATGCGAATGCCATCGTTTTATCTCATCCAGATCCGGAAGCTCAGAAATACGGGTCTGCAATCTCAGAACAACCGGGCAGTAGAGTCGTTGTAGACTCTGAGTGACACCAACCTCTCCGTTTCCAATAGTCTCTCAACTTGCACCAAACACCCAACCGGACCTTACCCCGTTACACTTGGCAGGCGGTTTGACCTCACCGGGGATGCACTGACACTCGTGGGGAGATGACTCCCCACACCCAAGGGAATCTGTCTTGGTCCCAATAAATGGTCCGTAAATTGAACCCTAAACACACACCTGGTCCTACGATGGAAGTTAAAATAATATTTCTCCAGCTACCTTACTTAAGTGGAAGATAAACACCACTTGTCTGAAGATAGGACATTGTAAAAGGAGCAATATTACATTATATACTTGTGAAAATATTCTAAATGTAATCACTACGATGAGTAAATTTACCGTAACACAAAATTAAAGTTTAGGGTTAACAAGTAACGACATAAATCTTTTGTTAACGGAAAACATATAATTTATTTATCGTCTTATAGAAATATCGAAAATAAATTTAAAAATAATTAAAACTAATTTAAACTAATATCAATATAAATAGTTATAACCCCCTTTTATTGGTAATTTTAAATGTAAGAAAAATAAATATGCACTAACCCTATAGAGTCATCAAGTCACCATTTCTTAACCGGACGTTACCTTTTTGGTGTCCCCGTACCCAAACTAGGGATCCACCCCTTCCAGGGGACCTCCTCCCGTACCGTTGGGTGGGGCCATAAGAACGGACCTCTCAGGGTACCTGTTTCCTCCGACCACCCAATGTCAGGTACCCCAGTGTTTCTCGACCTGTGCTGACTGCACTGAATCGACGTGAGTGTCCTATAAAAATTTGTAAGTGGTTAATAAGGACCTCCCTTTTAGTTCATCGTTTATGTCATATTTGTGAATTTTTAATAATCGAAAACGTTAAAAGATAGGGTCTGTAATAATAAATAAAAAGAAAGGTATCGAATGGATAATCAACAACGGTGACTGAATTAAAAATTTTAAATCAGAGTCAAATTAAAATGACTTTAATGTAAAATTAGTAAACGTTACTTGATAAAAATTGTTTATTCATTTATATATCTGTATCATTAAAAATAGAATCGTCGATCTCTACTGGCTAGGGTTGACAGTGATCAAAAGTGTTTATGTTCAACATCCACCCATCGTCATTTGAAAGTCACGGGACAGAACATAACTAAAGATCCCTATGTGTACTATATACTCACATATTTTTGTATTTTCCACCTCGACGTTCTAGAGTTTTTTGATCGCTTTCGTAGAAGTCTTGGTTTATCCTCACATGAGCTAAACTTAAGAGAAGGTAAACTTTTGGTTTAGGTTTTCTCTTATGACGGTCTGGACTTATAAATATATCGTATTGGGAGTAAAAAGAGTACGAGGTAATAATTCCATGATATAAGAGGGTAGTGACCAATTAGTGAGAGAAACAGGTCCACTTACAATGATGACCAGTGTACCATCCGTGGAACTTTTTTACTCATACACCTGGCATACGGGGATGTCCAAGACGTACGTCTAAGACGACTTACGGTGCCCCCTCCGTCCATCGTTCCGTCTCGAAGGGACTACTCCATTCTCTACTTCCTTTACAAAATTGGTCACAAAACTTTAGTCAAACAATTTAAATTAACTTACTTGGACCCAATCTTTTCGTTTATAAGATTCCAGACTCCTCCTATGTTTCTATTTATGCCACGTCAAGACAGAACTCAGATTTTAGTTCTCCGTCCCTCCAAACATCGATTAACACTACATCAGTCTTACAATGTTGTCTTCCTTCCCCCTTTCTGTAATCATAGTGAAAGCTAAAGTAAAAACTCCATCCAACATTTACAGTAACAGAAAATTTGTTTGTAAAACAGAATTTTATTAATGTAATATTCTTCATTTTCGTTGGATCTACAGGTAGTCGTTTACTTACCTATTCTTTCGACACCATGTATATGTGTTACCTCATAATGAGTCGGTAATTTTTCTTATGTAAACTTAGTCAAGACTACTCTACCTACTTTGACCTCGACTAATATGTCTCACTTCATTCGGTCTTTCTTTTTGTGGTTATGTCATATGATTGTGTATATATACCTTAAATCTTTCTACCGTTACTACTGGGACATACGTTCTGTCGTTTTTTCTGTGTCTACACATATCGCCTGAAAACCTGAGTCTCCCTCTCCCTCTCCCACCCTACTAAACCCTCTTACTGTAACTTTGTACATATGATAGTACATTCTTAGCTTAGTGGTCAGATACAGGCTATGTCCTATGTCGTACGAACCCCGACCACGTGCTACTACTGGGTCTCTCTACAATACCCCTCCCTCCACCCTCCCCCCAAGTACAAACCCTTGCGTACATGGGGGCACCACCTAAGTACAGTTACATACCGTTTTGGTTATGTCATAACATTTCATTTTATTTCATTTTTATTTTTAAATTATTTTCTTTTCTTTTTTTTTTCTTCATTTAATGAGTAACCTTCTTTATTAATGAGTATTCTTCGACGTTTTTTATGGTACTTTTCTAGGGTACATGAGTAACGGATTGAAGGAGGTTACCATGGTAGAATATATCGATTATGTGATTACTTTTCATCCTTTAACTAGGTTGAAGTATTCATCTGATATAAGAAATGACTCATCAGAAATTAAATGTCTTTACCTCCTTTCCTCTTTCCGGAGGATCAACTCCTAACTTAACCGGTTTTTTAAGTGAGTCCAAAAAGGAATTCTATAATACCTTTTTGGTTTTCTTGAAAAACTAATTGGGTTATTATAAACCAACTTCAATCTAGTCCTCTCTTAAACCTAATAGGTTTTCTTGTCGACTTTCCCTAAAATTGTCTATCTGTTGGGAGGTCAAATCTTTACTTGTTTACCCCGGCTCCCTATAATCTGTTCAACGAACGAAGTAAAAGAAAGGAACAAAGAGTTGACTCAAATCCGTATACACTTCTGGTATATGGACTTACAACCAGAGGTTCTAGCATAAGGTACATATAAGGCGGGGTTTGATAAAAAAAGAAACTGATTTGTTTACGTGCTAATAAGAAAGCCTTGGAGATAGTATAGGGTGCTCTGTGTAGAAAAGGACTCAGGGATCTCGGATCACGTTGCAGATAGTGTGTTATCTACGAGTTATTTATAAATAACTTATTTACTTGGTAGTCTGAGAAAACAAATCGGGAATCTGTGACCTCCTCTCCAACTAGTTGTCTCCCTTGTTTTCCTATTTAATGAGGATGTTAATCGGGTGACGGCACCTTTGAGTGATGATATTCAGTTAAACCTCAACCCGTCTTACTGTCGACGTTCTTCTTTACGTAACCCGTTTCTTTTTTTTAAATAAACTTAATACTACTTAATTTTTACGAGTGTCCATTAATGGGAACGAAGTCGATGTGACACGTCACTTAGCCATTTATTTTCTTCACTCAGAGGTTGTACGTCTTGTGATATAAGAGGACAAGACGGAAAACTTGTGTATGTAGTCTACAGGGAAATATGCCTAGTAATATCGCAAAACAAATTAAGGTTCGAATTTTTGTCTTAGTAGGGGTTTTACAACGAAAGGATAACTTGTTAGACATCCGATCGAACAACGGTTTAATTCGACGTGTGTCGTGAACAATTGAATTAATCGTTGGATTACCGACTTGGAGTCGGACTGTTTTACGCACAACGAAGTCTACCTTTGACGTCACTTTGGTATCACTCAAGTCCTCTGTGTGTCAGGACGTCTATAAATAAAAAGAAAAACCACCGTTCTCCTTATGGACTAACGGACCCTTCTAGGGGGCGAAGGATGAGTTCAGGTTTGTCGTGAAGGTTCTCAGTGGTGGAATGTCCTGACACTTTGTGCGGAAAAATTTCCGACGTAC
This sequence comes from Capra ibex, assembly GCA_006410555.1. Taxonomy (NCBI): domain Eukaryota; kingdom Metazoa; phylum Chordata; class Mammalia; order Artiodactyla; family Bovidae; genus Capra; species Capra ibex. The sequence continues at coordinate 1,186,219 of SJYO01012962.1, read as the reverse complement.
GTTCTCTTGAGGGTTTCCTTCTTACCCATATGAACACGAAGGTAATTATCGGGTCTTTCGTTTGATTAATTAATCTCCTACGTGACTTGCTTGACGTAAATAGTTGTTTTCCGGGATCACTATTTAGCAGAGTCTCGATAACTCTCGACCTTGACTTTTCCGTCAACGATTCCTAAGTTGGACCCTACAAACACTTATGGGAGTCTAATCGTCGTTTCGAAGAGGGACTTCTACCTGTACTTTTAAAATACACTATGATATGGACGGATAGATCTTATAGACAATTGTCAACTACCCCAAATCTCTCAGTGGATTGTACTAATTAAAGACACCGATAAAGTTATATATATGTATATACATACATATACATATTCTCAAATATATTTATTTATATATGTGCATATGAAACTCCATGTATGTTATGTATGAATTTTTAAAGGGTCAATAAGTAAATGAAAAAGTATATAGAGTATCCTAAGATCGTGTATCTTCTTTTTGTATTCTAATTTACGTAAAAGGACTGACTAGTGAATAAGGGTAGAAGAGAGATTAAAGGAAACAGATTTGGAGGAAAGAGAATATTGGGTAACACAGGGACTTAAAAACGGTCCCGGAATCTGTGGATACAACTAAGAGAGAGAGAGAGAGAGAGGGTGTGTATGTGTGTGTACGTGTGTGTTCCCGACTCGTCCGATGTCATATAAAACACGGTAATTTGGGTAACCTCTTCGGAAACATTTACCTTCTCTTTAGATAACACACACCGAATGGGTTGGATTAAAGCTCTAAACACACTCTTGTAAGTAGAGAGACACTTTCAGAAGACGAACCGAACCCTCAATGTAATTGACAGTAGGTTGAATTTTTTTTTTTTTTTCAAGGATTATTAAACCTCTCAACAAAACACCACGAATGAATACCCCATTCGTACGACTGAAACCATACACAATGTTGACCTTTTTTACTCACAGGCACACATTCCTACTGTGTTTAGAGGACTCAGGTCAAGGGTTAAGTGTCGCGAGACACAGGTAGAACTGTGCTAGTAACTGTGAAAAGTCCGTGGAAGTGGACTACCGTGTCGAGTCAATCTTGCGCCTAAGAACCCATTATCCCGGGTTCGGGAAACCTAGCACAATTTAGGACCGTGAGATCCTGGACCGCTGGACGCGTGCACACACGTGAGTCGGCACAGACGGAGCGACGTTAGGCTATCTTGCATCGGGTGGTCCTGGACCACTATCAAAAAGATTTGCCTAATTTTAAAGAAGATGAGGGACACATAGGACTTTTACCGTAAACTATTATATGGAAGAAATTCAGCTAAAAATAACTAACTTAGGCTCACTACGTACACCAAGGCTCCTACCGTTGTCTACACCAGATGATTTGTCCGGAAGAAACCGGTGCCCACACCCCGGTTCACCTTTACCGGGTACGGTCTCGTTATAGGTTAAATCGAACACGGAATAAAATTCCTTATTAAGACTAAACAAAGGTCGTACTGAGTGTCTTGGTGTTTTTAGTAAGTATAACTATAAACCCTCCACTGTAACATGTCTCTTTTAATGATACCAAATTCCCAGTCACCTGACCCCAAGATATTAAGATAGTCTCAAAAATCAAGATACTAAAACTCTTGTTACGAATTGAGAAATGGAGAGTGGCAGGAGTATTCGGACTTTTCTTACAGAAACGTGGAAGAATTTCGTACGAAAGAAAAGTGATAAACCTAGAAGCAAAACTAATATTGGAAAAACCGTTCACCAAACACCACACTTGCTATCTCTTTTCACTTCCTCCGGTAGTCGTGTTTTACGCCACACATACCGAAGAGAAAGGGGGGCCCATAGTCCAATAACGATACCTCTTGACACAAACGTCACGTCGGGACGTCCTCAGTATGTGTTGTGAACCCAATTCAATATCCGACCTAACAGTCGAAGACTTCAACTGTCTTCAACTAAACGAGTACTGTAAGGTGGTGAGAGACATGGTACAAATCACGGCTTTTGACAGAAGACTCGACCTGGTAGAATCCCTTGGTTCCGACTCCACCGTAGTCACAGTGCGAGGGACAGAAGGTGTCGTCGATCAAACTCGGGGTTCATATAAAATTTGGACGGGCAGACTTAAAAGAGGGAGTTGTAGTCGTAGAAAAAGACTAATTTATATTTCTTCGATACAAACGAGTAGTCGTCGAACATGGAAAAATATCTGGTCTCAATGCATGTCCGTAGGGAAGTCTCTGTAAAGTCCAAGTTAAGATCCGGTGACGTTTTTTCGTTTAAAGGATTGTTTACTCAGTGTGTTAAAACCAAAAGGTCACGTATATTTTCAATATAAATACAACATCAGATAATACTGTAATACATATAAGATCAGATAACACTTGATCGTAATACGTCTCTCTTCCATGTCCGGAAGTAATTGTTTATGAAAGAACGATTTTTGGTGGTAGTCGACTCGGAAACCGTTCAATATTAGACAAAAGTTATTATTAGAAAAGGTTGTAGTTTATAGTGACTAGTGTCTAGTGGTATTCTTTATACCGTTATTACTTTTTTCAGACTTTATTACACTGTTAACTCGAAGGGAACACCGAATAGACTATCTCTTAGACGGACGTTACACCCTCTCGACCCAAGCTAGGGACCCAACCCTTCTATGGGACCTCTTCCCTTTCCGATGGGTGAAGTCGTCGGACCGGACCTCTTAGGTACCTGACATATCAGGTATTGCGCTATTATGTTTTTACACTGTGTCTCTCTGTCTCACTCGTTTACGGAAACGTTTCTACCGTGACTAGTTGAGTCCCAACGGTGATTGGAGGCAAAACATTTTGTGTACCATAGACACTTCACATTATTTCCTTTCGTGTTATTTTCCTCCATACGGACATAAGAAAGTTTCTATTAAAGTCTCTGAAGGGACCACCAGATCACCAATTCTGAATCGGAAGATTACGTTCCCGACACACACAAACTAGGGATCAGTCCTACGATTCTAGGGGGTACGGAACACCGGTTTTATGGTTTGTATTTTGTCTTCGTTATAACATCGTTTAAGTTATTTCTGAAATTTTTACCAGGTGTAGTTTTCTTTTTTTTAGAGTTAAAAAAAAATTTTTCTATTAAAGTATGTTTACAATCCCTAAATGACAAAGTTCGTAATAGACCATGAAAACAAAAATAGAAAACCTATATGTGAAGGTATCTAAACAAAAGATATATAAACTGTGTAACGACAGGAATTTAAAAATTGGACAAGGTTAATAATCTGATAACCGAAAACCGGAGTTTAGGTGGGAAGACACAAGTCTAAACGGAACGACCTCGACCACGAAACGTTTGACGTGAACACGAAACGTCAATAGACGAACATTCCGAGTCACCACTTCTTAGGTGGACGGTTACGTCCTCCGCGTCCAAGTTGGGGACCTAGTCTTTCTAGGGACCTCATTCTTTGCCGTTGGGTGAGGTCATAAGAACGGATCACTTAGGATACCTGTCTCCTCGGACCGCCCGATGTCAGGTACCCCAACGTTTCTCAGCCTCTGCTGAGTCGTTGATTTGTTGTTGTTCTGAGACGGTCAATCCCACAATTTCCTTCTGAAGTTTCGACCTTCTCCTTCTTCCTGAACAAGGACAAACAAAGAACAAAACAAAAAAAAAAAATTAAGTAAAAATGACTCTATATTAACTGTACATTGTAATACATTCAAATTCCACATGTTCTTCCGCTAAACTGTGTAAACATATAATGTTATACTAACGGAGAGATCCCAATCGCTTATGACATAATGTAGTGTATTACTAGTAAAGAGAAAAACACTTCTCGTGTTAATTCTAGATCCGAGAATCGTTAAAACTTCGAACACAATGTCCTATCAGCAGGTGTTGGTGGTACGACACGGCATCTTGAGGTCCGGAATAAATAGAGGATCGACGCTCAAGCAAGGGAATTAATTTATTACAGAGGGGTTAAGGGGGTCAGAAGGAAGAAGTGGGGTTGTCGTCGTAAAGAAACCTCTTCGTCGTTAATCGAGGTAAAACCTTATATACAATTGAGAACTTTCAGGTCGGAGTCTTTGTACCGGCGACCGCCGGTTGTAGGGAAGGATCTTCCAGGCTAAAAGTCGGGGAAAAGAGATGTCCTGGGGAAGTCCCACTCAGACATCGACGAAGGACGTACACGATGGCAGTAGGAGAGAGACCAAAACGAAACGGAAAAGTCAATTATATCCATTATTAAGAAACAATTAAGACTTATAATTTAGGAGAGACAATTTTCTCGATAATTCTAAAGACAGAGAACTAACACAACACTGACGGTATCTGGGAAATCAGTAAATGGGACCGTATAGGAAAAGACTCAGGGAAGAACTTTGGTCAGGACCTTTTGTGAGACAAGACAAAAAGACTGGAGTACTCTTCCTCCGGATTCGTTAACGAAATTACCCAAGATCGTGTTTGGAGTACTTATGACCATTGCTCGGCGTCACGAAGTCATTCTCCAGTGTGAAGGGAATGATCTTCCGAGACTTCGGCGAGTATAGAGATTTCCTTTTGTGAGTTGCAACTGTCGTAAAGGAGTGCCAGACACAAATCAGTAGAAAACGTGGGGTAATTTTAGTGTCCTGAATCCTTCCTTTTAACTCTTTAGTAAATCAATTAAACGAACGAAGTCCGTTCTTGTTTAGAACTATGAACACATTAAATCAAAAAGGTAGTCTCAATCTGTAATCTGTAAGTATTTTACTCGTCTACTTTCTTAAAGTGTTAGATCCGTAATATCTAATCTTACTGAACTATGTTTTAGAGAATAGACCTACCTACTAAAAATGGGGAGGTTTGACATAAAGAAAGATTTAACGTAATGTGACTACGGTAAAGGAACTCAGTTGTGTGTGTAATAAGGCAAACACAGTGTATGAGTTCGTAAAATTTTCTCTACTTCCTTTTATGACATTCTACTTAGAATTTTAGAGATTTAATAATACATTTCATCTGATAAATTTAAAACTAACCGGAAAATATTACATACATCCATAGAGATGAGTATTTAACATAACAATAAACACCTGTTCAGTCACATAAGTTGGGACTTATAAGTAACCTTTCTGACTACGAAGGATTTCGACTTCAAGGTTATGGTAGACAACACTTCTCGACTCAGTAATCCTTTCTGGGACTAAGACCCTTTCTAACTTCCGTTTTTCTCTTCTCCCACCGGTTCCTACTCTACCAATCTATCGTAGGGGCCGAGTTATCTGCACTTAGACTACTTAGAGGCCCTCTACCCCTTCCTCTTCCTTCCGACCTCACGACGGCAGGTACCCCAACGTCTCAGTCTGTGCTGAGTCACTGACTTGTTGTTGCCGTTGTTAGATTCCTATGAGATTGAATCTACCTGTTTCATCTCCCCTACTTAAAAGGAGATTACCTAATGTAGAAAAAGAGTTCGTGTACAAGTACACTAACAGTCTTTGGTGAAAAAGACAATTGTTTTTGTAGAATGAGAGAAGACGACTCATCAGAAAACATCTAGTATTGAGTGTTCCATCGGGTGAAGAGCTTCATAGGGGAAACGAGAAGCAGAAACGGCCCTGTGAAGGTCCCACGTCCTGTTAGACGTTTTGGAGGTCCGGGTCCCTGCTCACCGACGCACAGACCGGAAGCGTGACAGGAGACCAACTCTGTGAGAAGGAGGACCCAAGATCGGTACCGAAACCAGGAGTGAGCTGGGTAAATACGCTGAGCAAAACAAACGAGTTACGGAAACGACGGAACAAAACTGATCGTACTTGACCGGACTTGAAACTATATACCAGACCGTTTAATATATTCAATGTCAAAAATTGGAATTTCTCTTATACGAAGGTACTACTTTGGTGGAAGACAAATAGAAAAGAGATAATGGTTAGATATCTGGTATAATAGACGAAGGATCGAGTTAGAAATTAGGATATTAATATCAACACATGGGTCTGGATTCCAGACTAAGTCCTCGAAGACCACAATCCAAAGAGTGTTACGGTATTACAGATCTCAAAAACTAAATCATCTCCCTGAGAGGTGTGTCCTACGTTTTCAGGACAACCGTTCAGAAATGGTTTTTTTTTTTTTTTTCGAACCCGATGTGGGATGACATTCAAGGTCACCTCGGACGAGTATAGTAATGAACGATGACACTCCGAGGGTATGTACTATTCGAAACTATACTGAGTCCGAAGAACGGTAAGCGATCAGAAAGTCTTTAAGGTATGAGGGGAATCAAGACCTTTGAGTAATAGTCACCTTGAGTTAAATAAAACGGACGTATAGGGGTTTTTATTAAAACTTTTAGATAAATGATGAGTGTATAAAAATCAAAGTAAAGTAGTATTTAAGTTTATCAAAGTTCAAATCAACATTTATAACTGTAAATTTTTATCTTGACCACATAGTGAAATTTTTTACGAAGGTCACATTAGTTTAAGTATTACTAAACTTAATACTTAAGTTTTACTAAACTTTATATGAGTGGTAGTAGGTATAATTTTTGTAACTTGTTTGAGAAGAAATTTCTTTCAGTGTTTAAGATAGAACCAGGAAATGGAAACATCAAACATAAGTTGAAAAGAAAATCCTAAACAAGAATATATATATTTATGTAAATTGATTGTGGAACAACATTACGTTTCGACCAAGATTTCCAAGTAAGTAGGAAACAGTACATTGGAGGTTGACGAGAACTACTTACTCGTTTATACAAATAAAGACATTCTATGACTCCAAAGGATGCCGAAAAATACGTTGTAATCACAACTTTTTAGACCAAGTGGGATGGTATAAAAAAGATATTTTACTTTAGTTAAAAAAAGTCAAAGACACTGGTATTCTAGGTTTACTATATTTTCACAAAGAAATACAAATTGACAAGTACCTTCTTATGACTTCACCAAACGGTAATGGAAGAGGTCACCTGGCGCAAAACAGTCTTTAGTCAGCACTTATAAGTGACCTTCCTGACTACGACTCCGACTTCGAGGTTATACAACTGGTGGACCACACTTCTTGACTGAGTAACCTTTTCTGGGACTACGACCCTTTCTAACTCCCGTTCTCTTCTTCCCCTACTGTCTCCTACTCTACCAACCTACTGTAGTGGTTAAGTTACCTGTACTCAAACTCGTTCGAGGCCCTCGACCACTACCTGTCCCTTCGGACCGCGCGACATCAGGTACCCCAGTGTTTCTCAACCTGTACTGACTCGTTGACTTTACTTGATACAAATTGTTTAGGTATTAATCATCTTAGATCAATTGGATTTCTTGAATTTATATAATGGCTTAAATCCATTTTTAAAACCAATTTCAGGTAAGGTCTTCTTTTCTCCTAAATAAATTCTGAAATACCTACTTATAATGCATACTAACTTTCTTTGTTCTGATTATTAGTTAAGATAAGTAAATTTCTTTAGAAACGTTTACATTCACAAGTCTTTAGAACAGGTGTACGTTCTTAAGTGTAAAATACCCTTGCTAACACCAAAATAACATCGTTACAGTAAGTTACGATACAGACAGGATCAATATACAGTTTAAAGTGTTTCACTAGAAATTGGTTCTCACAAAGAGTATTGGATTGTCGACTGTTTTGAGATATCTAAGATGGACTTAAAAACTTGTATTTCTGACCTGGTGGTAGGTTAAATGTTTTATCACAAAAATTAGGTTAATAGTCTCCGTAAATGAAAGAGTTGTCCTTGACAGTCAGTAAGTTTAACAGAAAAACAAAACACAGGGTTTTCAAAAATGTTGACCCCGTTACATGGTTTCATATACAAAACCAAAACATTTCATCTTCTTAATTACCTTTAATTATTATTGAATTAGTTACTACTAATTTAAATATTTTTCTATTCCTACTTGAGAACGATTTAAGAGTGTATTGGTGTCAAAACTTTCCTTATGGAAACCTTCAGTTCACAGACTTTTAATTAAGATGATTTGATAATAGGAACCTTTTATGTACATATGAGAGTCTCCATTCGTATGGGACCACGAATCTAGTGACAAAAACATATTTGTCTTCGTCTCTCCCCTACGATAAAGGTCCGAGTGAGTGGGGCTTCGAATCAGTCGGTAGAGAGGAAAGCAAAAGTAGTGTACGGCATGTCTTACGAAGGTTACGTCTTGAGGAGACTTTCCGAAGACCCCGGGGCTCTGGTCCGGACGTCTTGTTCACGTGGTCAGACTACAGAAGTCTGCACAGACCTACGAAAGCAAGGCAGAGTTTGCCTGAAAATCACCACTAGCACTGAGAAGGTAGAATTTGGATGGACAGGGAAGGGAGGTGAGACCGTTCGGGGGTGAGTTTTAAGGGCTCCTTAAAGGAAAAAGAACACCCAAACTAGAAAGGAAACTGATTGTAGGACGAAAGGGACAGGATAAAGTCGAAACTAAGAAACCCGTTGGGAGGTCCGAAACAAGAATTATACCTTCAGTTCTCAAGAGAGAAATCTGACCTATATTTTTCAGTAATCCCTAAGGATTTTCGGACTATTTCCGATCTATTCGAAGTGACGAAACCGACTTAGGCAAAAGGAAAAACCTCCCTAGATAAAATAGACTCTATTAACTTCCTCCTTTTGTTTCGGAGTGTATTTCGATTTCTCGTTCTGTTTGTACTACGTTCTCCCCTTTTTACATGCGCTACGAGGTTTTGTGAGAGGCGTGACGATATTGGAAATTGATATAATTGCACAAATGTGACACAAAGTTGGATACCAGAAGACTTCATATGTAAAACATAAGTCAATGTGTAACACCGATTAATACGTGAGCATTGGTACGGAGTACAGTGACCCGGGGGTGCCGTTCCGACGGGACCGTTAAAAGTCGTGTGGTAGTTACAACTGATCTCACAGAGTCCTCCGTCTCTCCTTACGGGTCTTCTACGGTGAAGTCACCGAAAAGTAGTGGGTGCTATATTTTGGGTTTAGGGAATCACATCGATAGATGTCGGACGGAATTATATAATATAGATCGAGAATGTATTTTTGTTTTTAGACTGGATTTGATTATGAGTCGGAGAGAGTAATAAGAGAAATTTTGGACGAGATCGATTCGATTAGACGAGTATTTGAGATGTCACCTCATATGTAGGTAGAGTCATAGTTCCTATAAACGAAGGTAAGAAGGACATAAAGAATGTTACGGGTGTAGAATTCAAGGTGTAGAACTTTAGAAATAGTGTGTTGGTTTAAGAAATAGGGGAGATTTGAGACTAACAAGAGTAACGGACATAGTAAAGGATATTTGACTTGTGTAAGATGAACCTTAATAATAAGTACTAGAGTAACAAAACAGGTCAGAAGGTTGGCTTCTCGTGCAACGAATTCTCCGGTTCTTGGGATAATTTGTGACTCAACGAGTGTATGACTTATGCATCGACATCCATCAACAGTCGTTCACAGGTTTAGGGGAAAGTGTAAAGAACGGAGTGGCAGTTGTACGTGTTGACAGAGGGTAAAGAGTCTGTTGACTTCATCAGTGTCCCCGGAATAATGGTAGTTCCAGAGCTACAGATGTGAGATTGGATACCGAAGGGGTAAGAACGGAAGGATGGCGATCGGTAGCTTCTTTGCCTGTGTCTTCGAAAGTCAAGTCAAGTCAAGTCAACGAGTCAGTACAGGCTGAGAAACGCTGGGGTACTTAACGTCGTGCGGTCCGGAGGGACAGGTAGTGGTTGAGGACCTCAAGTGAGTCTGAGTACGGGTAACTCAGTCACTACGGTGGGTCGGTAGAGTAGGAGACAGCAGGGGAAGAGGAGGACGGGGGTTAGGGAGGGTCGTAGTCTCAGAAAAGGTTACTCAGTTGAGAAACGTACTCCACCGGCTTCATAACCTCAAAGTCGAAATCGTAGTCAGGAAGGCTTCTTTAGGGTCCCGACTAGAGGAAGTCTTACCTGACCAACCTAGAGGAACGTCAGGTTCCCTGAGAGTTCCCAGAAGAGGTTGTGGTGTCAACTTTTCGTGGTTAAGAAACCACGAGTCGAAAGAAGTGTCAGGTTGAGAGTGTAGGTATGTACTGGTGTCCTTTTTGGTATCGGAACTGATCTGCCTGGAAACAACCGTTTCATTACAGAGACGAAAAGTTATACGATAGATCCAACCAGTATTGAAAGGAAGGTTCGAAATAGGTTACGGTTAATTGAATCTTAGAGGTTTATTTAGTTCTGGTCAATTTAGTCTTTCTTTTCGACCGGATCTTTAAAATTAAAATGTTTCCGAAGGATACTAACTAGTAGTCACAAAAGTTGAACATCTTATCTAAGATCGAAGAGGTAGAAGTTCTGAGAGAAAAAAGTATGTAAGTAGGCTAAATAAAAAAAGAAGTTGAACGATCGTACGCATAGAAAAGGGAGTTCGGTTTCGTTTCGTTTGATTTTGATTCTAGGAACTAAGAAGAGGATAGACAGGATAAAATTAAAATCATGCAAGTTAAATATCTAATGAAAACGTTTTTTATAAGTCCATTCGATATCGTCACGTCCAGGTTAGTCTTCTATCTTTGGTATGTCCTCTGATTTGTCAAAAGAACTTCTCTAGAGATCAGAAAGGGGAAGACAAGAAAAGGAGATAAAGAAACGTAACTAGCGACTCCTTCCGAAAGAATAGAGAAGAACGATAAGAGACCTTGAGACGTAAGTCTACGAATATAGAAAGGAAAAGAGGAAACGAAAAGTGAATAGAAGAAAGGTGTCGATAAACATTCCGGAGGGGTCTGTCGGTAAAACGAAAAAACGTAAAGAAAAGGTATCCCTACCAGAACTAGGGACAGAAGACATGTCACAGCGTTTGGAGACAGGGATCAAGTAGTCCGTGAGATAGTCTAGATCCGGGAATTTAGATAAAGAGTGAAGGTGACATATTAGTATTCCCTAAACTAAATCCAGTATGGACTTACCAGATCACCAAAAGGGATGAAAGGAGTTAAACTCAGACTTAAACCGTTATTCCTCAAGTACTAGACTCGGTGTCAGTCGAGGACCAGAACAAAAACAACTGTCTTATCTCGAAGAGGTAGAAACCGACGTTTCTTATATTAGTTAGACTAAAGCACAACTGGTAGACCACTATAGGTACACATCTCAGAAGAGAACAAAACAACCTTCTCCCACAAACGATACTGGTCACGTAAAAGAATCTTTTTGAGATAATCAGCAACGGGACAAAGTAAGGCGTAAGGTTCCGGTTTAAACGGACAATGAGGTCCACAAAGAACTGAAGGATGAAAAACGTAAGGTCAGGGGATATTACTTTTCCTGTAGAAAAAACCCACAATCAAGATCTTCCAGAACATCCAGAAGTATCTTGGCAAGTTGAAGTCGAAGAAGTCACAATGACCAACCCCGTATCTGAACCTAATGACACTATAACTTACCAAACGGAACCTTTGTCTCTAGTAAGACAGTAAAGACTCTAACGTAGGTTCATGACATAAAGTCTGAGAAAACAACTGGTACTACCGATGAGGTAAAGAAGATTCCCTAAGGACGGGGGTCATCATCTATATTACCAGTAGACTCAATTTAAGTGGGTAAGGTCAGGTAGAATCAAGCGACTAAGGATCTTACAACTGTAAGTGAGAATGGTAGAGAACAACTGGTGAAGGTTAAACGGAACTAAGTACCTGGACTGTAAGGTCCAAGGATTCGTTATAACGAGAAATGTCGTAGCCTAGAACGAAGATAGTGGTCAGTGTAGGTGTCGATCTATAACAAAAACGAAACCGAGGTAGGGAAGTAAGAAAGACCTCAATAAAGAGGTGACTAGAGGTCCTCGTATAACCCGTGGATGACTGGACCCCTCAAGGAGAAAGTCATAGGATAGTAAAACGGAAAAGTATGACACGTACCCCAAGAGTTCCGTTCTTATGACTTCACCAAACGGTAAGGGAAGAGGTCACCTGGTGTAAGACAGTCTGGAGAGGTGTTACTGGGTGGGTAGAACCCACCGGGGTGTCCCGTACCGAATCAAAGTAACTCAATCTGTTTCGACACCAGGATCACACTAATCTAACTGATCAAAAGACACTCAAAAAGTCACACAGACGGGAGACTACGGGAGAACGTTGTGGATGGTAGAATGAACCCAAAGAGAATGGAACCCGCACCCCATAGAGAAGTGTCGACGAGGTCGTTTCGTGTCCGCGACGAGGAATGGAACTTGCTCCCCATAGAGGAATGACGGTGGGGAGGACTGGAACTTGTACCTTATCGAGGAGATCCGGGAGGACGTGGGCGCGTCGGTGGTTAGGAAGTTGTACGCCAACGAGGAGGACCGACGGCGGGGACTGGAGCCTACGTCCCATCGAGGAGAACCGGTAAGGACATGTCTCTTTATCTCCTTTTGTTGTCTTACCCTTTCTGATCTCTAGAGAAGTTCTTTTAATCTCTATGGTTCCGTTGTAAAGTACGTTTCTACCCGAGCTATTTCCTGTCTTTACCATACCTGGATTGTCTTCGTCTTCTATAATTCTTCTCCACCGTTCTTATGTGTCTTCTTGATATGTTTTTTCTAGAAGTGTTGGTTCTATTAGTGCTACCACACTAGTGAGTGGATCTCGGTCTGTAGGACCTTACACTTCAGTTCACCCGGAATCTTTCGTAGTGATACTTGTTTCGATCACCTCCACTACCGTAAGGTCAACTCGATAAAGTTTAGGACTTTCTACTACGACACTTTCACGACGTGAGTTATACGGTCGTTTAAACCTTTTGAGTTGTCACCGGTGTCCTGACCTTTTTCAGTCAAAAGTAAGGTTAGGGTTTCTTTCCGTTACGGTTTCTTACGAGTTTGATGGCGTGTTAACGTGAGTAGAGTGTACGATCATTTCATTACGAGTTTTAAGAGGTTCGGTCCGAAGTACTTCACACTTGAAGGTCTACAAGTTCGACCAAAATCTTTTCCGTCTTCTTAGTCTCTAGTTTAACGGTTGTAGGCGACCTAGTACCTTTTTCGTTTTCTCAAGGTCTTTTTGTAGATAAAGACGAAATAACTGATACGGTTTCGGAAACTGACACACGTAGTGTTATTTGACACCTTTTAAAACTCTGTCTACCCTTATGGTCTGGTGGACTGGACGGAGAACTCTTTAGACATACGTCCAGTCCTTCGTTGTCAATCTTGCCTGTACCTTGTTGTCTGACCAAGGTTTAGCCTTTTCCTCATGCAGTTCCGACATATAACAGTGGGACGAATAAATTGAAGATACGTCTCATGTAGTACTCTTTGCGTCCTGACCTTTTTTGTGTTCGACCTTAGTTCTAACAACCCTCTTTATAGTTAGTGGAGTATGTACGTCTACTGTGGTGGGAATACCGTCTTTCACTTCTCCTCGATTTTTCGGAGAACTACTTTCACTTTCTCCTCTCGTTTTTTCAACCGAATTTTCAGTTGTAAGTCTTTTGTTTCTAGTACTATAGACCAGGGTAGTGAAGTACCCTTTATCTACCCGTTTGTCACCTTTGTCATCTTTGTCACAGTCTGAAAGAAAAAAACCCGAGGTTTTAGCGACGTGTACCACTGACGTCGGTACTTTAATTTTCTGCGAATGAGAAACCTTCTTTTCAATACTGGGTGGATCTATCGTATAAGTTTTCGTCTCTGTAATGAAACGGTTGTTTCCAGACAGATCAGTTCCGATACCATAAAGGTCACCAGTACATACCTACACTCTCAACCTAACACTTCTTTCGACTCGTGACTTCTTAACTACAAAAACTTGACACCACAACCTCTTCTGAGAACTCTCAGGGAACCTGACGTTCCTCTAGGTTGGTCAGGTAAGACTTCCTCTAGTCGGGACACAAGAAACCTTCCTTACTACGATTTCGACTTTGAAGTTATGAAACCGGTGGAGTACACTTCTCAACTGAGTAACCTTTTCTGAGACTACGACCCTCCCTAACCCCCGTCCTCCTCTTCCCCTGCTGTCTCCTACTCTACCGACCTACCGTAGTGCCTGAACTACCTGCACTCAGACTCACTTGAGGTCCTCAACCACTACCTGTCCCTCCGGACCGTACGACGCTAAGTACGCCAGTGTTTCTCGACCTGTACTGACTCGCTGACTTGACTGACTGACCGACTCTGATTTGTTCCCTTCTGTTACTATTTCTTCGTGACTGACACTCTTCTAACACTACACCTTACTTTCTTTTGAGGTATACCAAGAGATCCCGATTCCCTCTCATGACTTCGTTCCTGTTAGTCCTTGACCTAGTCGGGATTAACTCCCGAAGGGACTTAATCTATTAGACCATTTCTTAGACGGACGTTTCGTTCCAAACTAGGGACTCAGTCCTTCTAGGGGACCTCTTCCTTTACCGTTGGGTGAGGTCATACAAACGGACACTTTAGAGTACCTGTCTCCTCGGACCGTCCGATGTCAGGTACCCCACTGTTTCTCAACTTGTTCACTGGATCGTACGGGTGTGTATACGGTTGTATTAACCTTCTCAACGCTAATTTGGGTAGTCCATCGTCTCTTTAAAAGAGTAAATTGGGCCCGTCTCGACCAGACTTCAAAGACCCTATCGTTATTCGGTGACACAACCCGTCCTATTATTGGGGAGATTCTCTAGGTATAGGATTAAAGACTTGGACACTTGTACACTGGTATGTACCATTTTCCCTGTGACTTCTTCACTAACTTAAGTCCTTGAACTCTACCTCTCTACTGGGACCTAGTAGACGCACCCGGGCTACGTCGGTATACCTGGGAATCCTCACCTCTTAGTAACGGTCTTTCTCTGCACCGGCGTCTTCTTACTGGACCCTCGGCGTCGTGGCGATCGCACCCTTTCCCTCCTCCCCCGGTCCTTGGCCCCTTACGCCTGTCGAAGGTCTCGACTTATTATTATTATTTTGTCTCTACGCATAAGGGTAGAGCTCGGGGGTCTTCCTTAGGTGGAACGACTGTGGAACTTTTAGACGTCTTACAATACTAGCATTTATGTACAAAAGTCGGTGAGTCAAACACCAATACGGAATGTCGACTCCTCTCTTCATTATGGGAGTGGGAGGGCCCGTGTCCTCCCCTCGTCCACCCGTCGTTGTCCCCCGTCTCTCCCACTCGTCACTGCCAAGATCTCGGCCACTACCCTCCTCCGGGAGTCTCGCGTATCGTCGGACCAAAGACTGTGTTACCCGACGTTTTTCCAATCATGGTCCGACTCCAACGTCCTAGATTCTCCTTGGTGCGAGACCCGGGCCTCGTCCCCGTCCGGAGTGGACGACAGGGGTGTGGGGGTATCAGGTGGACACTCGAGACTTTTCTTGACATCCTCTCGGAGAAGGAAATTGTCCCAGGAAGACCACAGAAGACGACTCTTTGAAATCACAACGAGAGTAAATTTCCTCTGCATAAATTTCTTTACGACGACGTATAAAGTTTCTGATAGAACTTTTCTTACTTCAACTCTCCATTATTCAACTATTGACTGTATGCAATATGGAGGTATAGTACCACTGGGGACCGTTCAGCTATAGATATAAGTTGAGAGGGGACTTTACCGGGAACAGTACCGTTCGTCGACATGTGACACAAGTCAGGAGCACACGAACGGTTCAACGAAGGTGCCACAGACTGACAAACCCTGGGGTCCCTGACGTCGGGCGGGGCGGGGAGACAGGAACCTTAAGAGGTCCGTTCGTATGACCTCACCCAACGGCACGGGAGGAGGTCCCCTTAGAAGGACTGGGTCCCTAGCTTGACGGTAGAGAATACAGACGGACGTAACCGTCTGTCCCAGAAATGACAATCGTGGTCGACCCTTCGGATCAAGAATAAATACATTATTAACCGTTACGACTAGTTATATGAGAGACGGTTTGAGACAGACAGTAGGATGTTAGGTGAAGGAACTTGGAGAGGAAGGTCATTTAGGGGTCTTTTCTTGGCCGTACACATACAAGAATTTTATAAAGTGGAAAGTTGTTCAGTTAGACCGAAAACGTAGGTTGTGGAATAGCTTTGATAAGAAGGTTCATATTGGTTTAGGATACCTATAAAAAGTTTCCTTTAAAAAAATATATATAATGTCAGATAAAAGGTGTATAAAGGACTGAAATATGACTGGTAAAACCCGTTAAGGAAGGGTCGAAAGAAGCGATTGTAGTGTAGTAGAAGAGATCGTCTTTCCGACCGTCAGAAATCTCAAGTAAAGTCCCAGTCGCAGGGAGGACTGTAATATCAAGGTGAAATCTACTACGTAGACGCAGAAACAGAAGTTTTGGGTACACGATTCCAGACGGTTCAAATGGAGGGTCCTAGTGTCCGTAGGTCCATGTCTGTCAGTCCAGATTTCCATTTCCTGCCTGCCTCCTCGTAATACTTTCTACTCGATCGGACTAAAGTAAACAGGAATGAAGTTTGGTTTAGATTTGAAACCTCTTTGATCGACTTAACATCAGGTCTCGAAATTTTTAGAATATCATTACTTATAAGTAAATCTATTTTTCAAGAAAAAAGAGGGGGTGACGTAGTAGTCGGGAAACTTTTTATGGAATTAAGTAGGAGATTCACACGGGCTACCTAAAAAAAAAAATTTGGTCTTAAAGTCGTAGAATTTTCCAGACACTTATGAGCACCCATTTAGTGACGTCGAAATTTACATAGACTCGACAGGAGAACTCGGTAAAGGGGGCCCAGGTAGAAGAGGTTAGGAGGTAGGACCGTTCCAAGTGTCGATGAAGGATCTTATCAACGGATGACTATAATAATTTAGAAAACTTTTATGACAAAGACCATTGAATACAATATTAAGTATATGAAAAGGACACACAGTAAGTGGTTTACTTCACAAATAATGTAGCATGTCGACTATAGGTCAACCGTTTTTTAAAATCTTGTAGACATAACGTCATTGTGAATCTATGGTGAGTCGAAAAACTCCGTAGTCCAAATTCGTTTAAAACTGACTTTTAATTTATGAAATTAGTAGAACGATGTTTTGACTATAATATAAAAATATACGAACTTTTACTATACTTCATGATCGTTCTAAAGTCAGTATTATTGAGTGAAGGAATTGTGATATAAAATTAATCGTAACGTTCTTAGTTCAAACCGAAAAGATTTAAAAAAAAACAAATTTAACGAAGGAACATCGACTCACTCTATCGAAGTCACACTCTCTACCACACTTTTGTTAAGATTACAATGTTTACAAGAAACATCATTAAAGACATCGAAAATATGGTTACAAATTCAGGTTTATCCGTCTGAAAAAAAAGACGATGAACTATGTAGTCTAATAAAGAACTAAGAAAGTATGTGTTACTACGTTTAAGTAACGGAAGAGTAAATACGAAAAAATAAAGATAAAGTGTGTTAAAAAGTATCTTTGTCATAAACTGGACTCTTATAGTAGTCGACAACCTTTGAAAAAAAGTCACAATTTTATGTTCTCGAACGAGAACCCAGTCGACAAGTGGGTGTCCAAGTCAGTATTTACAACCATAGTCATATACTTGTAGACAAAACAGACACGTAACCTTTAGAACAGACCTTAATTCTTGTTTGACCGGTATAGTTATAATATGAATTTCTAAAGAATAAATTCGTCGTTTAGGTCAATTAATCAATAAGACGGTTCTAAAAATTTTGATATTGAGACATCGAATTAAGTGATTTACGGAAAATACATGTATGGGAATTTCAAGTGTCAGAGTAAGTAGGGTAAATTGGTAGGAGGATTTTCAAATACAATTTGTACCATTTATTGAACGGTTCTCCGTGTTTGTTTACATTCGATATTTCGACCAAGTTTTAGCACTGCTTCCGGTTTATATTATTATTACTTTTTGAACTTTATAAAGCTCTTAATGGCTTGACGCCGTGTCTGTGTCCGCCACTCGTCTACGAAAACTTTCGCCGGAACTAACTGAACGAGTCACGTCCCAAAGGTGTTTGGAATTAAATTTTTTTAGTTTCATAGAAATTTTGTGTCATGTCACTTTTTAATATTTTCCTCGGATTCTGTATCTCTCGTCTTCACACCTGCCTGTACCACCCCACCACGTCCCGCCCTACTCAACCCTCTGACCCTAGCTGCACATACACGACACACGCACACACACACGATTCAGTGAAGGCAGCACAGACTGACACGTTGGGGTACCTGACATCGGGTGGTCCGAGGAGACAGACACCCTAAGAGGTCCGTTCTTGTGACCTCACCCAACGGTACGGGAAGAAGTTCCCTAGAAGGGCTGGGTCCCTAACTTGGGATCAGAGGACACAGAGGACGCAATCGTCCGTCTAAGAAATGGTGACCTGGGGACCCCTTCGGTATGTGCGTGGCGGTGCACATTTCGTCGCTCACCCTTGGACGACATATTAGGTCCCTCGAGTCGAGCCGCGAGACGCGACTGTCCCCGCCCCC